>CM046836.1:36476577-36621577 GCA_025618425.1 Heliocidaris tuberculata
TACTGTATTTATACATATAATCAAAACAAAATGTATACAAATTTAAATTATTTTAGGCAAATTATAACTAACTGATGTAACTGAAATAGAAATATATACAAAGGCTGAAGGATTATAGCTTAAACAGCCCAAATATTTCTAGCTTGCATGTGACATGATCTCCACTAACAAAGAATGGAAACAGTCGACATGATCATGTAACTGATTGCAAACAACAAAGTTATAGTCCCCTCGATCTTACCATGCAGTTTTGTCATCATGTCTGTGGACTGTGATATCATCTTCAGGCTGGGCAAACACATGCACCTCCCCTGACTGCCCTGGAGAATGGATAGTTTCACCACTCACCCCCACCTCAGGAAGGGACATGCTCACTGCAGGTTTGGTAGATCTCTTTTTTTTCTGACATGGAAGAAGACATAAAATACAATCCTATTCATTTCATTCTTATTTTTATTTAATTTCCAGGAACACAAGAGGAATATAACAATAACAAAGAAGACAAGAATATGAAGTACAATGAAAAAAAGAAAAGAAATCATCAGCTAATGCCTTGGGATCTCCAAAGAAAAAAAAAAGTTCCTGTAAAAATTTCTCCTCATTAGCTGATGGCAGGAATACTTGTATTTCAAATCACTTTGCACATTGCACATAAGACATAATTGCGCAAAACCTCTTATTCCTCTCTGGGAATAACTTTATAACATGTATTTTCAAAAGTTAAAATTCACTTTTAAGAATTGCATCTATTTAATAGTTAAGTAGTTACAAAAACTTGTGTAAGAACCGAAGTTGTCAGCTATACATGGAATTAATAGTTTTTTCAATCTCAATTCCAGTCTCTTTAATATACATGCAGACTGGTAAACATGCAGTCTGTGAAACACAGAAGAAGAAAAATGAATCCCTTAATTCCATTTTGCTTAGCTTACCTGTTTAACAGCACTGATAGATGCTGACATGGAAGATTGTGAGTCTGGCTCTCTACTTACCTAAATGAGCATTGAGGGAGAAATGAGAAATCTTAAAAACAATAGCAAACGAAAACGACAATTAGTATTAACACAACTTCTCAATATTTGATGTAACAGCATAACAGGACAGATTTCTCTATCCCCTAGATTTCTCAACAATTTGGACTCCTCATCCTAATCAGTAAAAATATGCAAAATGCAATAACATGGTAAGAAGCAACCATAAAATGTAATGAACATAGGTGGGGGGGGGGGGGGGGGCTGGGAAGGTTGTAGCTCCATCCCTCCCCTACTATAAGTACCAGGGGGGTGTTTCATAAAGCTGTTCGTAAAGTTACACATGACTTTATGAATGACTTAAATATGACAAGCCAAATGGGATGCTCAATCATTTTTAACTGCATCAACTAAATTTGAACTGTGCAGATGTAGATTAACATTCTTACATTTATAATGCAAAGTATATTTTTTGCCATAATTTAATTGAGGTTATTGGAAATACAGTCATACTTTGTTAAAACATCAGGAAAAACTTTGGGCATCCTGTCTGGCACTTCATATTCAAGTCGTTCGTAAAGTCATGCGTAACTTTACGAACAGCTTTATGAAACACCCCTGAGGTCAAATATCTTCTCATATTCATGCAGCTAGGTGGTTTATCTATATTCTTTTTTTTTTCCATCTTATCTGATATATTTTTATTTTCTACACCATCAAATTCACTATTAAGCTATATTTGTTTCGAACTTGCCATTATTTAAATTAAACTTACGTGGACTTGTTTGGGTGATACTCTCTGGGGGGTCATGTGACCTGGCACCTGAATTGTCGACCTCGTCACATGACCAGAGTTGTTGAGCTGAATAGAGTCGAAGGGCACCTTGGAACCGGCTGAGGGAAACCTGAACAGTCATGAGGATGGCACACGTTCTGTCAAATAAATCTGCGCACGTTTCGGCTATAGAGACTTCTATACATCAATCATTTTATAAAATCTATGTCAATGACAGTACAATAAATCATGTAGACATAAAGACCCCTCAAGAGAGAGACAAGAAAATTTTTCTCTTTTATAGCTAGTCTTCGTGTTTCCTCTTACATGCTCCAATAAGAAACACTTCTCATGTAAAACAAAAATGCATTATTTCTCCTTCTTTTAACCCTTTCAAGACAGGAATTATTTAAGGGCTAACTTGATCACATTTTATTCTTCAAATTGGCAACATTAAATATTTTTCTTTTAGTGCTACATGGTTCTAATAAGGTGTAATGTCTTTGAGAACAATATACATGGTTAGAAATCTTGTCAAAAAGTTGAAAAAATTGCCAATTTTGATGAAAAAGAATAATTTTTGAAACTCTCAATGTGTTGCCAATTTAAGGATTCAAAGCTTATTCTCATTTTTAAAATTCCTGGATTAAAATGCAATATGGTCATGCAACAAAAAGGGACATAGTGTGTACAGAAATTTTTGCTCTTTCTATTCATGCATCTGGTACATTTTTTAGAGCTCTGAATAAAAAAATTATTGAGCTAAACCACAAAATGTGGCCAATTGTCTCGAAAGGGTTTTAAAAACAACTAGATATAAGGGTGGACTTCCCCTTTCAACCCGACACAAGGACTAAAGTCATGTTAAACACAGGGAAAACTTAGACCTTGGTCTAACTTCCCTTTTTAAACTCAACTTGAGTTGACTGAGCTTGAACCCAACGTCAAGTTTAAATTTTAGTAGAACAACACGGACCCAAGACTTGTGCACCATCGGTCCATTACCTGATATAGTCATAGTGGTCCATCCATTTCTCTCCCTTAGGTACCTTGAAGGACATCTCCCGTGGCAACGGGGCAATGCCCTGCACCAGGAGACCCATGTCGCGAGCGTCTTGCAGCGAGATATCCGGCTCATACTGCATGTCGCTGGTGAAGACGTTCTTGATGTACATGTTGGCGCAGAGGCGGATGCTCTTCACGTATCTGTACTTGCAGTTGAGGTAAATGGAGAGGATGTACTGGAGGTCCAGCATGAGGAGGGTCCACTTGGAACTGGGAGGGGCAGGGCCATGGAGGTCTGGAATCCAACGAAAGGCAATGCAAGATCAGAGGGATGGCCATATCCTCGATATTTGATTAAGATTGAAATAAATATTACACAGCACTCAACAGTGTTGAAAAGCTTTTTAGAATTACACTTTAGTTTAAACAATGACAAGTTCATAATTCAGATCCTACAGTGCATACAGCATAGTTTTTGCAGTAAATGTTATGATATTGGCAGCTCAATACTCAATACTCTACCCTGGCACTGAGGACAAAAACTGAGGTCTTTGCACATTTGTTGAATGCTTTCTTGAAAATACACACACGCACACACCCAGAGCAGTTATGAATCTTGTCTTTTTCAAATCCTCAGGGAAATGGCCTACCTTTGCGGACAGATTTCGAGGTGATCCTCTCGACGGAACCTTTGCCAGCAGGGCAGACGAAGGGAAACTGGAGCCAGGTGGAGGTAGACTTAAACTCCTTGAAGAGATTGGAGAAGGAGAGACGCACAACCAACCCATCCTGGGTCGTCACGTCGACATGGGTCACAAAGTACTGTGGTAGAAGTGGGGAGCAGGTAACGGATTGGAAGCAGTGATAAAAACTACATGAGAGAGGTGAGTAGTTCTTTCAGCTCTGGAAAGCTCCAAAAGAACTCAGGAAAACCTAAAAAAGGAGCTCTGGGGAGTATTTCATCAAGCATTTTGTCAGTGATTTTTACCGACAACTGTTATAAGCTACTGAAATCCTAGCACTTGGGGGCATTTCATCAAGCGTTTTGTCAGTGATTTTTACCGACAATTACCGGTATCATAAGCTACTGAAATCCTTGCATCTGATTGGGTGAGAGCAAATTTGTCAGTAAAAATCACTGACAATACACTTGATGAAATGCTCCCCTGGTAAACACAATCAAATCACTGCAATGAAATCTCACTGCAACTAATGCAACTCCAAAAACAAGCTCCAGTACAAAATGAAAATGACTTTTCCCTTTGGGGGAAGAAAAACATTTAAAAAATTTCCATGTACCATAAATGGATGTTAAAATGGGGATGAAAATAATGTAGCTACATGCAACAAAAGTCCCTGAAGTATAATTACTTAGAGCTTAAGCTCTTGGAAAGGTGAAAAATAATTTTTGAGTTTTCTTATTCTTATTATGTTAGATAACTAGATTGGAAGATTATCATAGTAGAAATGTCCCCTGAAAAGGATTGCTATTCAAATAACCTCATATTCAAAATATGACAAGAAACAGCTGAAATGTTCGGGCTGAACATTTGTGTGTAGTCCCATATACACATTTCTGTGTGCAGTGCATGTAACTCTCAGCAGGATTGAACCAATTTCTTATCATTTTGGTGATTCCAAAACCTTACAGCATACAGCAATTCTTATGTACTATATAATCCAACTTTTCCCAATTGCTTCTTTCACAATTCAATCTCATGAACAGAACTCAACTTTATGTTTAACTGTGTTTTATAAGATACTGAAATTCGAAGCATACTGCGCTAATTTTGACACAACAGTTTTTTTTTTTTGCGGTCTAATGTGCCATATGTGAACGAGGTTTTACTCCTTACCTTGCCAGATATTGGTTTGAAGAGGAGATAGAGGAATCTGCCTGTCAGACCAAGAGACTGTGATGACGTCCTTGGGAGCTGGATATAGTTCCCTGCCGGGATGGACCCAGTGATTCTATACACCGTGCACTTCAAGCTCTTGTCCTGATCAAAATAAAATAAACAACAGATATTATAAAATCATTATTATTTTTCATTATCATTATCTATTTGGTAAAGACAAGCCAAGAAATCAGTGAGTACACAACAACAGTAGAATTTGAAGGGAGTCACAGGGATGCAGGGAAAATTAAAAAATAAATAGCTATAGTAAAAAGGTCTTCTTTTACACTAGAATAAAGTTAACACCATCCCACACACACAAACAATTTTTAAAAATAGAATACTATAAAAGTGGAAATTTTCACGCGATTAATTTTTCGTGCTTGGCGGAGTAAGGTGAATTTCATGTGTTTTTCATTTCACTGACGTGCTAGGCTCATGGGCCACAAAAATATTTGTGTGTTTTTTTGCGCAAATTTCATGCTGCGTGAAATGCCCGAAAATTTCCACGTTTACAGTATATCTTGAGAGTATGGTACACGTATAGTTTGCTGCTTTTTTTAATTCCCCCCTTGTTTATTTCATAGTAATTTTTTATAAAATAGGCCAACATCTGAATTATCTAAACTTGAACGTACAGACTGCAGTTAAAAGAAAGTTGCTTACATTATATGCAAAAAGCACAAATGTCTCAAACTTGTATTACATCCTAATTGCATTTCCTCATCTTTCTTAAATCATTACCATAACTCAGTCGCAGTCTCAAATAAAAAGAAGTTTTAAATTCTAGATTGCGGTATCGCCATGCACGTGTCAAGTGTTTGATCAGAATGTGCCAATGTCTCAGACCGCATCACATACAGTTTGGGTTTTCGTCATGTTATCACACCAAAAATATGAGAAAAGACATGACATCGTGCCTGTTTACTTATCAAATCTACAGATTCACTGAATCACTATTCACTTTACAAGTGATAATGGTGACCTGACTTCTGCTCGGACGACATTTGCTCCTCGCTTTATTTTGTCAAATATTTAGTGTTAGGGTTAGGGTAGCAATTGGAATTTAGGTTATGTTTAGGATTAGGGTTAGGTATAGTGTTTGGTCCAGGGATGAAGTTGGGAGTTTAGTTAATAGTGTATTTAATTGACCACTGAGAAATTTTCGTCAGAGCATGTGTCTCAGCTCTACAGATAGATATATATATATATATATATATATATATATATATATATATTTTCTTACCATGACGGACATGACCTCCCCTCCTTGGTGGACTTTCTCCATTCTCCAATGTTGAGATGCTTGAATACATTCACATAAGGATGCTGCCACAAAGATGCTGAAAATAGAAAGACACATTGATGTGAGGCATTATTGATTTTTACAATGAAAATATGGGCTAATTCAAGGACCTTGAAAAAGTTGGAATGAGACACTTTGTGGAGAATCATCCAACCGGTCTGAAAAAACAAGGCATCATACGGTTCATACTGATATTATCTTTGTTGTTGTGCCATTCTCTGTGCAAGACTTTACACATGGCCATATACAGCACACTATATACAGCAGAAAGATACATTTATATCATTCATTTTTTTTAATGGTGGGTAAGTCCCTTCCCCCATTTATTTAAATTGGCAATTCCATACATTAGTGTATCTACGCATGGGCTACATTCATCCCTGCGCATGACTTCTCCACAAATAGTGCGTGCTAAGCATTCTGAATGTTGTTCGTACGTTCGTACCATACGTGCGCGCGCACGTATAACATATATACAGAAGACTAAGCCCAGATGCTCTTTACCCTGATCTGTGCTGGTATACCTCAGTATCGGACACTAAAAAATGTTGGAAAATTACCCATTTTTACCGGGGAATCACTACCGTCTGATGAGATGATCAAGTAATGTCCAGAGCAGAAGAACATGTGTTAAGTACAGTTTCGTTCTATCATTAGACCTATATTTTCATAAAGAAAGGGCAGAACGCGAACGGTACCCGGTAATCTGTGTACGTAAAATTGTAAACAATGAAGCGGCAATGGCTCCATGAGTGGACTGTACAGTACTTGGTCTTGGACATATCATCGCAGGGCAGCAGCTTCACGAAATGGGACAGATATTAGCTGAAAGTAAATAGAAATTTTGAATTTGTAAGACCTCATACATGTAGATTATAAATTAGATATATGTCTAGATCTATGTATATTCAGTGGATTGTGCATCTTTGTTTCATGAGTTGAGGTCTATTCAAACTTTAAATATTCTCTAAAAAAAAAAATCGGGGACAAAACATGCAATCCGTCTGCATTCCATGAGTGGTTACGGACCCCTTGTGCTGGTAGTACGGTCGTACAGTCTGTCTATGGGGAAATTGACAAATGTCAGTTTTAATAAATGATTCCCCATAACAGACGGTTATTTCTGTCTAACTTTTTTAGTCATTTTCATGCTAATCGATCAGATATGAAAGACTCATGGGTCATATCGTACAATAGCTTTGGCTTTGCCATCAGAAGTTAAGAGACTTACTAAATCCAATTTCATATTAAAACATACCTAGCAAGTAGCAACAGTTATTATTTATAATTTTTCTAGTGCTTGTCTCGCTAGTTCAACTTGAACTAGTGAGACAAGCGAGACAACTAACAGTTAGTCTAGTAGTAGACCCTAGTTGTCATGAAATACATAGCGGTAGCCCGACCAGACGCCGTGCACAGCACAGCGTCTGACAAGACCCACTAAACTTTCAATACCACACCCCTCAATGTCGCTCAAATATTGTTCAAAATTAACTGAAAATGTTTGTTTAACTTCTAATTTTACGTTATACTCACTTGAAATTGATCGCTTAGATGGATTTGTTGAAGTGCAATCCCAAGCAAGACGTCAGCAATGTAACAGTTACATTGCTGCATTGACATTGGGTATAAAATTTCAACATTTGACTCCCAAAATAACCTGTCCATCGCCGAACTAAATAATTCAAAGTACTAGTTACGCACGCCACGGGTGTGACCTTTCAAAGTGCAGTGATTGCAGAAGACATATGACGGTTTAGAGAATCAGGCCCCTTAACTCTGTGAATCTGGCAGCTATACGAGCTCTGTGGCTTATCAATCCGGTACTGGCCACAGAGCTGTACAGCCCATGCCAAGGTTATCTTCAGATAAGTTTGTACATGTATAAGTGCCCTAGTGCACTTTAATATACATGTACAAGCTTATCTGAGGATAACCTTGTACTCAGACTAGCTCTTTTATGGGTGAATAGGCTTCAATAGTTATTGTGTGTATCAGCAGGCCCTTTTCCAGGCTAGATCATTCATACAGGAGAGGAAAATAATTATTTAAAATTTCACTTTCAATTCTGAATCCCCTAATTTGTGGCACAGTAAGAGTGGAAGAGTCCATGAATCAGGTAATCTAGCAAATTTAAGAAAATTAAATCTTGCTTAGAGCAATTTTGTTGTCTGTTTTTGACTGCTGCAACAGTGAATGTTGGACACAGTCCCACATAGGCAAGGGCCCATGAGTGGCCCTAGTGCCGAGTTAGCCTGCATCCATTGTGAGGCATATTATTGCCATAGTATTTCTGTGTTTACACCTGCCTCCACACACCATGGCATGGGCTCTACAGCTCTGTGGCCAATAGTACCAGATTGATAAGCCACAGAGCTCATACAGCTAGGAATCTGGGGCCTGTTTCTCGAAACCAACGACAAGACAGTCATAACTTTATCCGCCAACTACGGAGATGTCCATGATCTTCCTAAACTGTTTCACGAAGAGCTAACTAGCTAGACATCTCGTGATATCGATACTATCGGCGAGAATAGGAGCCGACACGTAGCCTTGGTTGCAAGGGAAATCCAACCTTTATAGCAAGTTGCTTTGAAAGAAAGAGGAAAAATCAGAGAAGCAGATTGGTGAAAGTTTGAACGAAATCGGACAAGCAATAAGAAAGTTATGAATTTTTGAAAGTTGTAATCACTATGCATATGGGAATTTCAAATTGGCCGAATAGGTAATGCCACTGTGATGTAGCTGTGGACAACTCCCCCATTCGCTCTAACACACAAAATGACTAAAATGTCACTTTTTAAAAAATATATTACTCAGTAGGATCTTTTTCTTTCATGAGGACCTATAACAATATGCTATCTCCAATATATTTTGAGTACTGCTCCAAGGGTAAAAGCACCTCGAAGAAAACCGCAAATTAATGATATTTTTGTGTACGACAAATGGGAGAGTTGTCCACAAAAATGTCACAATTGAATCATCAAATTGCCAATTTGAGATTCCCATAGATGTAGTGATCTCACTTTTCAAACTTCCATAACTTTCTTATTCCTTGTCCGATTTCTTTCAAACTTTCATCATCCTGTTATTCTTATTTTTCTGCTTTCACACAAATCATCTCATTACCAAGGTTGGATTGCCCTTTAAAAGCTAAATTTAACTCAACTGCAAATATTTGAATGAATTAGGGAATAAAAGAAAATAGAAAATGAAGAAGGGTATAATAGATGCCAAATAATTTTTAAATTATGTAAATTACATGATGGATTCGCTTGTAAAATGAAAAATATGAGTGATTTATTTCATGATCGGTGAGCCAGTTTTACGTTGGATAGGTACCCCCCGGGTGTCGTGATTTGATAGTTTATAAAAATAAACCCATATATTTTCATTGTAACAATAACATGCTTTGAATGTTTTACATAATGTTTTTGGGCTTGAGTATGATATGGAAATTACAAAAATATTCATATCATAAGTTTAAACACGTATATTTCAAAGTATTCATTTTAAAAATCGTTGATAAAATCTATGTTTACACTGATATGGGTCTGAAAACCAGAGAATATGCCGTTGACTATGGCTGGCCTACCGTGTCATATTACAGTTCCCTCGTCGGATTTTAGTTCACCAAAGAAATCTTTATAGAAATCATTTACGAAGATCGCCCAATTATTTGTTTTCACACAAAAAGCACTCTTGTAATTATTATATAAGACGTAACATGTGATTTTCAAGTTTATTATGGTAGCACGTCATTTTTCATGCTAATTGATCAGATATGAAGGACCCATATCGTAAAATAGCTTTGCAATCAAAAGTTAAGAGACTTACTAAATTCATTTTGACATATGAAATACCTAGCAACAGTTATGAATTTATATTTTTTCTAGATTATAATACTTCCCAAGTTCCCATTGCTTATCAGTAAGGCTTGTATTTTTTTCTTGCCCAATGTTTATTTGTCAATAGTTTTTTTTTTTTTTTTTTCCAGTTTCCAATGATGGGATTAATTTGACAAGTTTTGGTTTAACTTTTTTTTTTTCAAATCCCACCACATTTTGATACAGGCCTATCTCCTCTCAGTCTATTATTGTTATCGTTTTTTATTATGGTTTTCTTTTTTATTTGAAAAAAAGTTCCTTTCATATTGAAATGACCTCAATTAGACTGTTGTTTGTTTTGTTTTTTTCTTGATTTTTATTCATTAGAATGTGGAAAGAGTGTTGATTCACTGGAGTTAAGTGGAGACAAGCCTTGAACAAAAACACTAGACCTCTAGATCTATGTATTTTATATAATTTTCATAATATAATTTATAAACATGGATAAATTCCAGATAAAGTGAATGCGTAGAAAGAGTTGCATAGAAGTATGTAGTGTCACTTTTTGCCTACCATAATCTACCCAATAAATAACATGTGATGGCGCTGTACGTCGACTAAAAAAGATATGACAGGGTTGGAGGCGTCATAAGTCCTTAGTCAGGAAGTTGTCATGCATCTTGGTAAAGACGGCTTCGTGAAACACGTAGCGGACAACTAGAGAACTAGCGCTGACTTAGTCAAGAACTTAGACATATGACGGTTTCGAGAAACAGGCCCCTGGCCACTCATTAACTCCAAGGCCAGGCAGGGGTTATGTTAGGGAGCCGGGAGCTACAGCTACACGGCCGCCGCCTACGGCTACGGCGGCGTGCGTGAGGTCCCTGGACTGGATCTTGAGTTAGCCACTCCTCAACGCATTCCCACGTATTCACATCCTTGTTTGTTAGTAATCTCTCAAAAGTCGTAACAAAAAAAGTTACGAATGATTCTTACCTTTTGACATTGTGGCAGCAGATTTGACTACTTTGATTCCTCAAATGGTAGACAGCTGTACTATTAATACACTTGAATATTTCGTCATATTTCAAATGGAATTGAAACTCTTTGAAATCTGAGCCGAGGTCGAGGTTTCAATTTCAGCGCTTTTTCTTTCTTTATTTTGGAAACGCCCTCTGCGTCGAATATTTAAAAAAGCACAACAGTAACAAAGGAAAAAAAAGAAGAAAAAAAGAAAAGAAACAAAGAAAGGGGAAAAAATACATTGACCCCACCCCCCCCCCCCAAAAAAAGAGCAATAAATCAAACACACACACAAAAAAATTAAACAAAAACAAATATCTAAAGTGTAAACTAACGGGTTTGGCTAGATAGCTAAATTTAAACAGAAAACATCAACAACATAAATTGAAATCTTTTGAGAGCGCTAGCTCTGATATTATAATTATTATTATTATTGTTATAATTATCATTATCATCATTACTATTATTAACATTATTATTACTCTTATTATTATTATTATTATTATACTTATTATTATTATTATTATTATTATTATTATTGCTATTGTTATTATTATCATTATTATTATTATTATTATTATTATCATTATCATCACCATCATTATTATTATTAAGTTTTTATTATTATCATAATTATCATTATTATTATTACCACCATAACAACTGCAGCTATTACTACAACTACTATAATTATCATTATTCGCGGATCATTTTTGTTGTTATTTAAGTGCTTCATTGCTTGTCACATATTTTTTCTTGTTCTTTCTTTTTTTCTTTTTTTTTTAGTAAATAATTAGCATGGAAAAATTATACTGACCTTTTTTAAAGCGGTGACCCCAGATCCGCCCATTGCATCATCATGATAAATATCATAGTCTCAAGAACATGTAGTCTGGAGCCTGTCCCGAATTAATAGTCACAAAATTTTACCCATAAGACCATATAAGTCATTGACAAAAAGGTTGTCAACCTGACCGTAGCTGTCTGGTTTAGTCCCCCCCCCCCCCCCCCCCGAGCCCTCAAAAGAGACCCCACTAAAGTCGGGTCGATTTCACCCATCTCCCCCAAGCACCAAACTTTGTCAGTAGGAAGTAGTATGACTGGATATTACAAAACACAAAAAAAATGACAAAATTTCCGTCGGGATGGGGTGTCAGACGTCCCCTAAAAATTGGAGTAAATTTTTCCCCTCGAAGTCCAGGGATCAAATTTTGTCAGAAGGAAGAGCTATGGATGTACATTCCAAAATATAAAAACTGACAAAATTGTCCAGCAGGAAGGGGTTGTCAGACCCCCCTGAAACAAAAACACCAAAGTGCCCTTGACAACGCTTTGCCCCCAAAATGCTTTTATATAAAGAAAAATCATTTTCTTACCTTCTGACTATGATATCTCAAAAGTATTTTATTTAATTCCAATTCCAATTTACATAGCATAATTTTGAGTATAATAATCTTCTTGAGGTGCAATTTGGTCATTCTTTTGATCATCTTGATTAATATGTTATTAATCGTGAAAAATGTATTGCTTTCTAAAAAGTAGCACAAATTATTGTCAGGACTATGTAAACACACCCCTTGTCTACTATTCATGCGTTAATGAAGCTCCCCACATTTTACATTTTCTTCTTTTTTTTTTTACCATGCAGTCGTTCCTATATCTCTCGAAACTTTTTACTTACCGTACATTGTTTACTTGATTTGAGTTCTTTACCCGTACATTTTGAAATTGACAATTATGCTTGTAAAATCTGAATTGTTTTTTATGTAAAATTGGAATAAATAAAGTTCAAACTTCAAAACACAGATACCAATCAAGCTCCTCTATTATGCCTTGTTAAATTGGGTGTGTTTATATAATCCTGACAATAATTTTTGGCTACTATTGAGAAAGCAATACATTTCCACAATTTAATAACTTATTAATGAAATGATTAATAGACACCAAACTGCACCTCAAGATAATTATTATACTCAAAATTATGTTATGTAAATTTGAATTGAATTGCTTTTAATTTTAAATCGGGTAAATGATAATGTAAGCCTACTAAATTATAATGGAAGGGGAAAGGGATTTTCAAGATTCTCCCTCTTGCTCTGGCTCTGGCTCTCTCTCTCTCTCTCTCTCTCTCTTTACACTGAGCCGTAGAGGAGCTTAGGCCTACTAAAATCACTTGAAATAAAAAAAAAAAAATGTTAAGATATGTATATAGGCCACTGTGTCTCGCTTCTCTTGCTCGTATGTTATTATACGTTCTAAAAATGTTTTCAATAATTTCATTTTACCAAAGATGGTTGAAACGAGAACAATTTTAAAAAGTAATACGTATCAAAAGCTTACATCATGGATGCCTAATAAAACACCCGTGATGATACAATGCAAGAGAACACAAAGACAAATGGAAGGGGGGAGTTACTTTTGTTTTATTCTGTTTTGTTTTGTTTTCTTCGCATTTTATATCAGAAATCAGTAAGAATATATTGAGGCAATTTTAGAGGAGAGAAGACGCAGAGGCAGTTCTCTGCCTGCAGATTTCTAATCAACTAAATAAATCAGCAATCGACATTTTACTTACTAAGTAAAATGTCTTTTTGTAAATAATAGTTACAAGACAAAGACATTTTGAACGTCAGTAATCTCTACAGGTAGCTTTTTAAACCTTACCGTTTTTCTTTCTTCCTTTTAAACTTTTTTAGTGCAGACAATTTGAGATTTATCATATATTATACGAATAGCTTCTGGCCATCGAGTTACAAAATAGTGCGTATGTAACTCTATGGTCCTGGCAGGGGCGGATTCATGGGGATGGGGGCCCCTCCCCTGGCAAAAGAACTGAGACATCCAAAAACGCTGATGACCTTCTGTTTTTTTTTTTTTTTTTTTTTTTTGGGGGGGGGGGGGGGTTTGCTCGTCATGGCAGAGAATTATGGAGTATAAAGAAACCCTGAAACGCTGATGACCATTTTTTTTTTTTGTTTGTCAGAAAACTTCAGAATACATGCCCTTCCCTTTCACAAATTTTTGGATCCGCCACTGGGTTATTGTGCTGTATTAATCCTTAAAGAGAGATTCGTATTACAATCTGCAAATTGCTTTAATATTCGGGATATATGATTGGAATATATCAGGTTTAGGGCATCTATTCTTCTATATAACAAGGGAGGCAAGAATCATATATGTTTATAGAATTCACCAAATAGTGTTAAAAAATTATTATGCCGTCTCCGCTGTTGTATATCGTCAGCTTTGTAAGAAGGATCATGATTTAACCCATTAACCTCGCATAGGACACGAGTTTCGAGAGAGCAGAGCGAGAAAGCTCTTTTCCGCTTTCAATATATACGAATAATCTGCATGGTTTAGTCCCTAAAAATGTGAGCGACTATGGTCTCCTCTGTTTTATCAATCTTCATCCAGGTCTCAGCAATCATAAACCGTAGTTCACGGTAATTAAGTGAGCGCGTTCGGAGAGAGAAAGGGACAGTTTGCTAGTTTTCCTATACCACGACGAGTATTCTGGCCCGAAAGAATTGTATCATATTAGTGGCATAGCGTGAGTCCAGCTATTGAGGGGGTACTGGCGTCATGGGGGGGGGGGGGGGGGGGGGGACCGGTCTTACTCGGATAATTCAATACGACTTTACGAGTTCACTGATTATAGGGGGAGAGTGCGGGAAGGGGTCCTATCGCCTCATTTTCACTTTCTTTCTCTCTCCTTTTCACTTTTTCTTTCATGTTTTATTTTTTTTTAGCCATTCGATTGAGGGGCACGTGCCCCCCGTAGCCCTTGTAGCTACGCCACTGTATCATACCGTCGCTATTAAACAATGCAACTCAAAATTATTTTAATGCAATGGTCATTAGGTGGCTTAACAGTTGTGATTTAGTATAATGCAACTTTTATTCTCGTCTTTTTTATCAAAAATATTTGATTTTGATTTGATTTTATTTGTTTCCACGATCGGTTTACATTTGTACATGAGAAAGCAAAATATAAGTATATAAATCAAATGGCATAATACAAAGGATAATACATAATAACAGCTCAGTATAATAAACATCTTCCAGTAGAGGTAATAAACGCATACAGTATATACACTTGTGGGGGAACCTATTAAAAGCGAGGCTTGTCGAGTTAGGTCCCCATTTAACAAAGAAAAGGAGCTGGAAAGTAGAATTATGAGATTAAGATGAGAAGAAACAAAGAGAGGACGGAAATCAGCGGATGGAAACAGAAGAGAACATAAAAGGATTAACTAATTATAGAGAGTGGAAGGGAGAGAGAGAGAGAGAGAGAGAGAAGAGAGAAAAGAGAAGAGAGAAGAGAGAAGCGAAGTGCAGATCGAGATCAGCAACCATGCAGCAAAAGAGATTTCAGTTCTTTTTTAAAACGGTGCAGTCTCTCTATTTCCTTAAGGTTTGGATCGAGACTGTTCCAAAATTTGGGACCTGTAAAGACGAATGTTTTGTGCGCTAAGAGCGTTCTCGTGCGGGGAAGATGGAAAAAGTTTGATTGTCTTGTTGGGTAGTTGTGGAGTGTATTGTTAGTTGTGAAAAGGTCTGAGAGAGCATTTGGAAGTTCATTATTGATTAGTTGGAACATAAATTGACCCAGATTATAAAGATATAAGTCAGATACTTTGAGAACTTTATTATTATGAAAGAGCTGGTCAGTATGTGAGAGATAACCTGTAAGAGATACAATCCTCATGGCCTTTTTTTGGAGTAGTAGTAATCTGTTTAATTGCTGTGCGGTAGAGTTGCCCCATGCTAAAATTCCATAATTAAGATATGGAAAACATAAGGTTAAGTAAAGAGACAACAAAATAAAGGATGGGAATTGATATTTCAGCTTGTTAATCACTCCTATGTTTCTCGAAATCAGTTTTGACAAGTTATCAGTATGTGGTTTCCAGGAGAGCTTATCGTCAATTATTATACCTAGGAATTTTGTAGTTTTCACTTTTTCGATAGGTATGTTATCAAAAAGAATATTACGAGGCAGGGACTGAAGAGTATTGCTGAAGAGCATGTAATTTGTTTTCTTTATGTTTAGAGACAACCTATTCGCCTTTATCCAGTCCGTAACGAGTTTCAGTTCGGAATTGACTGTTGAAAGTAAAATTGCGGGGTCTCGATGGGAGAAAAAGAGATTGGAATCATCAGCAAACAATATGTAAGATAAAATGGAAGAAGATTTATAAAAGTCATTGATGTATAAGATAAAAAGCAAGGGACCAAGGAGAGATCCCTGTGGTACTCCACAATTTACTGGTTTAATAGAAGAACTGTGCCCGTTGAGTGATACATATTGGTTTCTATTAGAAAGGTAGTTCCTGAACCACTCCAAGGCCTTTCCTCTGATCCCGTAATGGGATAATTTATATAATAAAATAGTGTGATCAATAGTGTCAAAGGCCTTGGAGAAGTCCAGGAAGATTCCAACCGTGTGTGATGCTTTATCGATGGCGCTGGCTATTGTGTTAATAAGAGTTAAGACTGCTTGGGAAGTGCTGTGTTTTTCTCTGAATCCAAATTGGAAGTTGCAAAAAATATTGTTGTCTTTAAGAAAGGATACCGTACGTTTGTATATAATTTTTTCAAGGATTTTCGATAGTGAAGTTAGGAGTGAGATGGGTCTGTAATTACTTAAGCTGAGTTTATTTCCTTTTTTAAATATAGGGACGACTTTTGCAGTTTTCATTTTGATGGGAACCACTCCTGAGTTTAGAAACAGATTAAAAATGTGCATTAGGGGTTCTGCTATTTGAAATACTATTTTGTTTTAGTATACAGTTGTCTAGACTATCGTGGCCGTGGCTTTTTTTATTTGGTAGATCATTTATTATATTACATACTTCATAAACAGTGACGGGAGTGAAAAAGATCGTGTTTGAGACTGGGTTATCCAGATAATTGAAAAATGATTTGTTTATAGGAGGAATGTTTTTGGCCAAGTTCTCTCCAATGTTTGCAAAGTATGTGTTAAAAATTTCGGCTAGAGTAAGAGTGTTTCTGTAGGTTTCATACTTTTTCTTTAGTGATGGATTGGTTTTTGATTTATAAAACATGTTATTTTTTCGGTTGATTGATTTCAGTAAAGATTTTGAGAGCCAAGGCGCTCTCGGTACTTTTTTATAGCTGGAGCGATTCTTTTCACGGAGGGGGATGTGTGTATTGAGGTGCGACATGATTGTGTTCATAAAAGCGTTAAACGCTTCGTTAGCGTCGTTCGAGTTGAATACTTCCGTCCAGTCAGCATTCGTTAAAGTACACATTCAAAGAAAATCACAAATATGATAAATAATGTATCACTAGAAACTGGCAAGTTAACAGATAGCAATCGTATCAGTTTAAAGTCAACTACATATCAGGTAATTAAACAATAATACAAATAAAACTACCTCCCAGCATCTGCGATATACAAGCGCTTCGCCAAAAAAATAACAATGTTTCAATGACGTCAATAAAGGGAACAATCCTGTCCAAGCAGACGACGTCCCATAAAGAATGAACATAAGTGCAGTGCAGTTATTTCTCAAATTATAAAGAATTTAGTGTATTCAAACGTGCCCATATTTCACACTATTCTAAAATGGGAATGAAACAGATTCTGATTACTGAAATCTTTTGTTTGTAAATATATAGGATGAGGGTTAATGAACAATCAAAGAAACCACACTTTCAAATTGAAAAGCCCGCTGAGTGATTGCAAGGACGGTATTCATCCCTCATTCAACGCCGAACGTCCAGCGGTGTATGCAGCTGTGAATGCAATGGCGTCTATTTTGTTTACAAGCAACTGATTCCTTTATTCTTGTAACGCTTCATTTTCCATCCAAATAAACCCATGCACGGGGTT
Organism: Heliocidaris tuberculata; assembly: GCA_025618425.1. NCBI lineage: Eukaryota > Metazoa > Echinodermata > Echinoidea > Camarodonta > Echinometridae > Heliocidaris > Heliocidaris tuberculata. The sequence continues at coordinate 36,494,245 of CM046836.1, forward strand.
TAGAGTGAGGCAATATATGTATTAAACATAATAGACTAATGCTAGTGAAGTGAAATAACTGAAGAGAAGATGACAAAACAGGCACTGAAAATATGTGAGATGTTATGGGACATCGTCTGCTTGTGCAATTAACGTCCTGTCTTTGACGTCACACATTTCAGCGGCTTTCGGAGAGCTGTTCAGGTGCTATGTCGGGGCTGTATTTTAGCAATTTGTAATTGATAATAATCATTACTTTGAATGTTTGCAAGCGTCGAATTTTGACAAACTTGTCCGGTCTAAACTTCACCTACGCAATAATGAAACTTAAGTCAGTTTTAAAAATCAATGAATATCTACTTTAAACCTTCTTTAAATAAGGACAAATTCTGTTCATTTATAATTCGTACTTTTTCTCTTGAAGAACATTTGGAATGATCACTCAGCATATCCATATGACAAAAAACAGGAAAATGATCAGTGAGATCAGATAAAACTATGCCTGATTCGGGGAGAGGTTGAACATTAGTGAGAATATTGTCTATTAGAGTGGCTGATTGCTCCGCCATTCGAGTCGGTTTTACTATTAGGGGGGCAAAGGAATTACTTAATATTATTTCAAGAAAATCTTGTGATACCGAATTAGAATGAGAGTGTAACAGATTAATGTTGAAGTCTCCTAGTATGAAACATTGTTTATCTTTTAGGATCGGAAGCGATAGCATTTCATTGAAATATGTAGTAAAATCGTTTGGATTGGATTGACGGGGTCTGTAAATTACCCCAATTATGATGTTCTTACTTCTCGCTATGTAGATTTCAATGAAGAGAGTTTCCATTGTGTTGTTCATTGTGGTCAGATTGTTGATTTTTGTGTAATTATATTTTGTATGGATGTATAAAGCCACTCCGCCTCCCATTTTATTGATCCTACTATTAGTGACTAATTCATAATTGGGAAGAAAGTGCAGTGAAGTTGGAATGTCAGTGAGCCACGTTTCTGTCAGGCCAATAATTGATGGGCTGAATCGGAGGTTTTCTAGAAGTAGTTTAAGATTTTCGGAATTCCTGTTCAGGCTGCGAATATTAAAATGGGCTAATGCAAATTCCTTAAGATGTGGATTTAATGTCTTAATATAGAGGCGTATACAAATGAATTATGTTCAAAGAAGAATTACTGCGCTGCAGACGGTACGGATGACCTCTGTTATCACATTTCCCCCTTTTTTTATCACGCGCGCTCCGGAGCTAATCATAATAATCCGAGGTCGCTTGCAAGTACACACATTATTACACCACGCTCGATCTAGCACGGCCTATATTCAACAGATCACTGACCCCGGTATTCTAAGTGAAATATTATTATGATTGGTCCTCGTCGGATAGAACGACTTGAATAACAGTTTATCATTAAGACTGTACAACCTAAAACTCACAAGATTTCTATCAGCTGACGTTTGGAATGAATGAACTTGGATTAAATGCATCATATTTTGTAAATGGCTGCATGTCGCTATGTTCAGTGCGACGTGATTAGTGTGGCGCCACTAGAGTTCCTGATGTGAGTAGAGGCGCAATACATGCATCACAGTGATGGCAAGCCAACGCCATTCGCACGACATTGCGGGGAAGCAGCTCTCGTATGCTATCGACGATAGCAACACAATCCGACATCGTCTGCAAACCAGCGGAATGGAACCGCCGGAGTGTAGTAACATTCGCGGCAATAACAAAGACGTTCCAGAAGTCAAATTGAACATGAATGAGCATGAAAATCCCGAGTCTGCGAATACGACTTCAGAAGAATCTGCAGACTGGAGTGCAGTATCCCGGGTAGGGGTGAGATCTGGGGGCGAGAGGCCGGTGTGCTGCGTGGTCGAGAGTGTCATGTCAAAGATCGGGGAGATGTTGCAACCTCGATTGATGGGGAGACTTGGAGAGGTCCCGTCGACTTGGACAGTAAAAACAACGGAGGAAAAGAGATAACAAAATAAACACCTTGAGATTTGAGGCTGAAGTTATATGTGGACAAGACTAGTATTCACTCCAAGGCTTGCTTTATATGATGTGAAGTCATGGGCCATTGAACCTTAAAAACGAATGAGTACTCTATAGCTCCCAAAAGCGAGACGATGTCCTTGAGAGGAGTGTAAAGTATAAAGGAGTATGGAGTATGAATTATACCACTCGGTTGTGAAAATTATGTCTGTATATACATCTTCAATATTTGTTGTTCGAAAAGCTCGTTATTATACATTGAGATTTAGCAGTTGTCATGGAAACTAATCGTCCATTGCCCTGGTAACATATATTCATGAAACTACTATAAAAATGCCTAAATGCTGGAAACTTATTCTTGAGTAGGAGACATGGCAGAAGTAAAGTGATTGTGAAAGAGGCCTAGCTAATAACTAGAACCATGTTCGGCATTTGACAAGATGAACCAACCATCGAGAAGGTGAGGAGGTTCGTGGTTCAGTTTTTTAAAACAGTCACCATTAACATTTTCGTATAAAGACTGAGGAATTATCTAATTCAAAGAATTGTGATGGTCCTTTATACTAGAGATAACATACTGGGCAGGTTTTTATTTTCTACGTGAATATGAATTTACTACATGATAAGCTTCCAAGGGAAGAAAAAAATGTTGAACACTAAAGCAAGATAAGTTACATGGTGACTGGGAAGTATATCGAAGATTGAGAAATGATGTGACATCAACGACTTGGTGAGCTATTAACAAATTAAAAGATTTAATGAAAATGAATATAACAATGTAACAATATCATGAAATTTCATGGAAATTACGTATTACCCCATTTTGATTGTGAAACCCTCTTCTATATATATACTTACCATTATAGAAACATGATGAAACCCTATCAATGAATGAAGCAATCACGAGTCGCATCGGTCTTCAGAGGAGGTGAGAAACTGGACAGGGGAAAACTATATAGACACATCTAGATTTGTTGACTCTAAAGTTGTCGAGAGAATTGTCTTTGGACAAATGTATAAATATCTGTGAGAAGACGTTTTATTTTATTTATTTATTTATTTATTTATGATATTTATACAGGGTAGCACATTTTCACTAATAGTGGTGGTCTTCCATAAGGCCCTGTTTGATAACAAAGATATCAAGTAACAATATAAATTCATTACACCAACAAAACAAAACAAAATACAGAGGATATTTAAATATATGCACATATTATCTGGTATCCTCGTAATAAACGGATATTTTCAAAAACGTATTTAATGATATTTTGGTGCATATTTCTAAAATCATTGATATATATATATATATATACATTCGGTGATTCGTTTTTTAAATGAGATGAAAGGACAAATACTTTTGACAACCCCTGAAAATATAATAATATTTTGAAAGCTCATAAACAAAGTAAAGAGAAGATCTTGGATCAATAAAAATCCCCACTTGGGATACCAAAATGATATATACACATTTACATAGAATATATTAAAAGATAGTATTGTTATTCAAACAATACACTTTGGACATTCATTATACAGCTTAATATTTGAGTATGTACAGCATAAATACCAATGAAAGCACCAATAACTATAATAAGTGGTGTCATTCATTCAGTTCAAAAGTTTCATGTCATCAAAAAGTTTGTGTATAAACAAGTAAATTTCATCGAGTAATGTATTTGAATATACATGTAAGCGATATTCACTTAAACGTTTTCTGCAGATAGCAGAACTTTCAAGTTATGTTTGAAACTGTTCAATGTTGGTGATTTCTTGACAGAACTTTCAAGTTGGTTCCATACTCTAATTCCCGAAACCAAAGGACTGTGTTTGTATGTGTCCGTCCTAAATTTTGGTACACACAAGGCATCTTTTTCAGCTTGTCTTGTATTGTAAACCATGTAATAAACTAACATGACTTAAATCTCTCTTTAAGTATGTGGGTGCCATATCATGTAAACACTTATACATCATCACTGCACGTCCAAACTGGAAACGTGTCTGAATAGGCATCCATCCTAGACGCGCGAACATGTCACTGGAAGAAACATCAAATCCTTCTCCCAACACTACACGGGCAGCTCGTTTTTGAACCTTTTGTAATTTAATTGTTTGTCTTTGAAATCGTCCAGACCAGACCGAGGAGCAATAATCAAATTGAGGTAGAACAATGGCATTATAAAGAAGTTTAAGAGATCGTGTAGGAACATAGCTTTTAGCACGCTTAATTACACTGATATTTTTTTGCATAGTTTTGATAATTTTTTTCAACATGTTCAGTCCAGCGTAAGTCTCGTCAATCATAACACCCAGGCATTTTGCCACTTTTACTCTTTTCAAAATGCTTCCGTTTAGAGTGACAGTAAAATCATTTACACTATTAACAACCGATCTTGATCCTATTAGCATGACGTTTGTCTTGTCAGCATTAAGGACTAAACGGTTTTTAGTTGCCCATGCAAATATATTTTCCATACCTCTGGTTATTTTTTCTTCTACTTCTTTAACGTTGCTTCCGCTGACTGTTAGAGTCGTGTCATCGGCGTACATATCAACAATGCCAACATCAATACATTTAGGAAAACTATTTATATATAAAGAAAACAGAAGTTGCCCTAAAATTGAACCTTGCGGGACTCCCATGATAACTTTTACAAGGAACTAGATGTTGCCATTTTAAAACAAACCTACTGTTCTCGGTTGGACAAATACGATTTAAACCACTGAACACTGTGATCAGAACATCCAATAGCCTTTAATTTTAATACATAACATGATCGACTGTATCAAATACTTTGCCAGATCAATAAAAGCAACACCTGTTAGCTTATTGTTCTCAATGTTGGAATACCACTGATCTACAAGTTTCATTAGAGCTATTGCAGTAGAGTGCAAAGGACGGAATCCAGACTGGTTAGGACATAATATATCACTACTGTATACACAACAATCGGGATTTAGATATATCTGTGAGAAGACGTATACTGTATACACAACAATCGGGATTTAGACAGAAACACTCGACTATGCATGACCGCCTGCATTAATTTTGTACAGTACAAGGTTTTCTGTGTGCAGTCGTGGGTTGTAATTGATAATCTAAGGAAATGTGATATATTATATAACTCCTTGTCATCTTTGCAAAATTGCAAGCCTGTGGAATTCTACAGGGACCCTTCTATTTGTACCATGATTATCATGACTTGACTAAAGTACTATAAACATCAGTAGAAGTATCCCTTCACGGCCGATGACACTTGCATATATTATGGAGAAAAGATGACATGACGATCAGCATAAATACGGAATGCATGAAGATTTCGTATATGCAATATAGACAAATGGTTTATGCAGAATATAAGTTAGCATTATTTGAATGCAAAGAAATATGGGGTATTGTTGGTCAGTTGGTAGGGAGTAGAAATCGGATGAAAAAGTATAGTCCCTGATGTAATACTGTAAGCATAAATGTATTTCAAAGAGAAAAATCCAATAGGCAACTTCTCTCTCTCTTTCTTTCTCTCTTTCTCCATCTCTCTCTCTCTTTCATTTTCTCTATATCCACCCCCTCTACTCCCACCCTCTCTTATTTTTTCTCCTGCCCGCTCTCATAATGTTCTTATCTTCCAATTGTATCAATTTTTATTATATTGTACTGGGTTATAGTATACTGTACTGTATAAAAGATATAGATTATATATGTTTGGTTTGTATAAAAACGGGGGGGGGGGGGGGGAATGAAGGAAAACAATCTAATCAAATCAAATCATATAAATATGATGTAATCTAGTGTAATACACAGTCTTGCCTAAATAAATATTCCTATTATTTTCATAAAACATAGGTTTTTCAATCCATTTTCACACTTTTTTTCATAAATTTGACTCTGACGAAATTGATTTGACTTCAACGAAATTGGATGCAATATGATGAAACTGATTGGACGAAGTTCGAAAATGATTGACCAAAGACGAAATTGACCATGAGATGTGCAAGATCACCAAGTTTCGGGACGAAATTGAATGAAAACATTGTTAAAATGGACGGGAAATCCTATATATAGATTATTTTATATTTCGTAATTTTCGAATTATAATCATAATGAATAAAATTAGTTTATTTCATGATCATGTAGTTTTATCTTTTCCATTCACTTCATGTTCGTTAACATGTTTATAATTATTGTGTGTATTGTTATTCAAATTTTGTATGTAATGTGCATTTCTGGTATATAATGTACTTGGTTTTATTATGTCCTTTATATTATGCACAGAAGAATGATTAGGCTGAAACCAGTGTTTTTGTGTTTTAATAAAATGAAATGAAATGCCATAAATATCAAAGACATATTTGTTTATATTGTTGGTGAACTCTACATGCATATATATATGAAAACGGGAGCATTCACTTGTGGGGTGGCTTGTTGATGTTGTTGGTTTAATGGCGATTTTCCATCGGTGATTGGATGATTTTCGCCACGGTTACTTCCGTCTTATACTACCTAAATATACAGGAGTGAAAATCCTCTATCTCACTGAGATCTCAGCTCACTGAGAGACGAATAACCGTTGCAATTTTTGGATTCGCCAACTTTTCTGACGAATGTTGGCGAAAAGCAGGGTTCGTCTCTTTCATTAGCGAGTAGCGATATTTAGCGACGCGTATAACGACAATTAGCAATATTCGAGCGAATGTTTGCAAAGTGTTTGCAAAAGACAGTTGGCAACTAGCTATTAGCGACTGTAAGCAAAATAATGATAACGACAGTTTTTGCGGAGATTGGCAACTATTTGCCAATCCTTTGCCACTGTTTGTGAATGTTTGGGACCGTTTGGGACCTTTTGGTAAAGTACCAGGCGAATCTATGGACCCAACCCTAAAAAAGGGTGAGCAAAAAGTTTAAACCATCCCCAGCATTCAGATTTCTTCTGACCAATGCACCGTCGAAGATAGAATCCAAAGACTTGCCTTTTTAAGATGGATTTCAAGAATACGGAAAAGAATTTCTGCCAGGGAGAGGCCCGACATACTGCTGCCCTTTTATTTATTTATTATTTATTCGGCATTTCGAAAACAAAAGAATTGCTTTGCCTGGCTGCTGCTGCAGCTATCGTGCAACAGAAGAGAATGGTAAATTCTGTCAAGGGGTCGATTTCATAGAGGAACCATGGTCACGTGGTCGCTAGCATTGCTGGCGAATAAAAAATAACTTTAGCGACACATCTTACAACCGTTTGCAAACGCTTGCAACTGTTTAAGGTAAAATAAATTCTCAAAGAAATTTTGAACATGTTCAAAATATCTCTGCGATAATAAAAAACTGCTTACGACAACAAAAACTATTTGCGAACCTTTTTTGCAACCTTTTACGAACCCTGACGAACCATGAAGAAGCCCAATTCCCTATGTTCGCAAGCATTCGCCGCTCAGTGAGATACCCCCTTTAGGAGTCATAGGGATCACTTGGTTTTGGAGTGGAAATTAACGCATGCTAAATGCCCACTCTCAAAAGCGTAATTCAAACCGTTCTACTTTTAGTCTAGTCGGAAAGAGGGGTTCCCGTGCACCATCGAGATACATTTTTAACCAACTTTTTTTATAATGCCTGAAGTGTCTAGTTAATGAATTTTGATGTTCCGTTGCCAAATCGTGCCCCATGGGGTTCAAAATCGGCCATTTTGGAAGCCATCTTGAATTTTTGATGAAATTCCATAATTAGCATATCTTTTAAATAAGACTATTTGTCCAGAGTGGATTCTACTGATCCGAACCACCGCAGGTTGTGCATGATCTATACGGGAGCAAAAAAATATTCACCCGCTTTTCATGTCAGATCTTACATGATTGATGAATATAACAAACTCAATCATATGTGTCCAGGGGCGGACGGGGACTAAAATTCGGTTTGGGAATTCCGATATGACCGTCAACAACAAATGGATCAACAGACGAATCGGGACTATTGTGTCCAGCTTATTATTTGGCGATTTTGAGGCTTCTTTTTCAACCGTCAGTTACTTTTGAAATCCGATGCTCGTTATAAATGGAGTCAACTTCGCTAAAGCTCATGCGTAGGCAAATTTGATCAGACACTCCCATATCATGCCCTGTTTGTTTCCAACCGCTACTATCTACAGACTCCATGAGACAAGAAACTTGATTCCTATAGTTTATCGTTTGGATTTTTCTAAAATGAGTAGGGGGTTCTATGGTATTTGATATTTGACATAATTTCCGATACACAAATGCTATGGGGTCAATTTCAACACATTTTAAAAACATTTAATTTCACTTGCGCACTTCAAAGGTTCAAAACAAGGGGAAAATTGCATTATATTGATGTTTTTTTTTTTTAAATCTCATTGTCTAGATGTCCTCATACTCTTATTCATTTCATTTCAGAGCAAAAATATCAAATAGCCTCCTCCCCCCAAAAAAAGGAAGCTAGAGGGGACGAAAAACATCGGATTTTTCTCTTTTTTGGGGCCTAAGGTCATTTTAAAAGAGAATGAAATCCCCCAAACACACCACCTGATAATCCAATGCAAAAATTTGACACTGTTCCAAACATCCTGAAACTACTCCTGTTCGCCCTTTTCTCGCTCGATCGCTATTTATAAATTGGAAATAGCTGTGTCCGATCAAGGAGTTATCAGACCCGGTCAGATTACAAAGGTCAATTACCATAATTTATCCATTGTTAACTGGCCACTTGATTTGTGCCACTCTTACATCACACTATTTCCATCAAAATAGCGACCCCCATGGAAAGAATGTCTCGCAAAGAAAAGGAAAACACGGGAAAGAAAGTTCTCCTTTGCTTATGAGTAGTCAGACAGGAGTAGTTTCCATTTATCTTTTTTTGGGGGAACAGGCTCTCATTTGGGGATTAAATGATCTGCGAGTATTTTTTGAGCTTTCATTCTAATCTTTATGAAGATTTGAGTTGGTAGTGCTTGGGGGAAGGTCTTAAAACTATTCCTATCCTTTTCTTTATTGGCAGATGTGTATTGTTGTCCTGTATGGACCGATGTATTCCAATTTTCTTCTTTACAATAATACAATCCAATCTGACAAGCTATTGCATCGAGTTTTCGAGTGCACGTGTGCCGGCATATTTTGTGAAATGTATTTTGATACTGTTACAATATACATGCACTCAGTAATATCAATCTTTTCATATACGTGTTTTCAGCACGCAGCATAAGCACAATGGATTTATAAGTACAGGTATGTAACTATATCCGAAAATGATGAGCTCCTTGGATTACATAGTAGGCCTACATGTATAAATCTGGGGGTGTTTCCGGGGTGTTTCATAAAGCTGTTCGTAAAGCACTGGCGTAAATCCCGGGGGGGGGGGGGAGGGATGGGGGAGGGATATATCCCCTCCCCCACACTTTTCGAGGAAGGGGGGGGGGGATGGCCTGTACAATCATCCCCCCGCTTTTCAAGAAAATAAAAGAGATTTCATCTGATTTTATACATCATGTTCAAGACTCTTCTTCACTCTTCTAGAATGACGCATCATTTGAAGAAAATTAGATGTTTGTAGACGTTGATTAGAGGTGTGTGTGTGTGTGTGTGTGTGTATGGGGGTGTGGATGGGTGTTAGATTGAATGTGAATGATATGGGAGGGGTATATGCCTATGGGTGTTTTTTGAATGACAAAACGTGCCTTGTGTTTGTCAAACAAGATCACGTTGGCAAATTATTTCAACCACTCCTCGATACGGATTTACGCCACTGTCGTAAAGTTACGCATGACTTTACAAACAACTTGAATATGAAGTCCCAGATAGGATGCCCAAAGTTTTTCCTGATGCTTTAACAAAGTGCGACTGTATTTCCAATAACCTCAATTAAATTATGCGGGCAAAACTATACTTAGCATTAAAAATGTTTGTCATAATAAGAATGTTAATCTACATCTGCCAAGTTCAACTTCAGTTGATGCAGTTAAAAATGACTGAGCATCCCATTTGGCTTGTCATATTTAAGTTATTCGTAAAGTCATGCTATAACATTACGAACAGCTTTATGAAACCCCTACATTTGGGCAAATGAAGAGGCGTGGGCCGATTGTGCACTATTATTGTCAACAGTTGCCAGCTAGCATTGGTGTTCATACGGCAGGTCATTGTTGTAATTTATTAAATATAAACATTATTGTTCAAGATTTAACCCCCTATTAGGCCAGGAGCCTGTCCCGAAATAGTCACCCCATTTTACATGTGAGATTTGACCCTTTAAAGTTGCTAAGACCATCCATGTCATTCACAAATAGCTTGTCAGCTCGAGCGAAGCCGCCGGGTTGGCCCCCAGAGCCCCCCCCCCCCCTCCAAAGGGGCTCCAAAGTCAGGTCTATTTCAACCCATCTAACATACGCGCCAAACTTTGTCAGAAGGAAGGTGTATGACTATACATTACCAAAACACCAAAACTGACAACATTTTCCGTCGGGATGGGTTGTCAGATCGCCCCTAAAAATTGGGGGAAATTTTTCCCCTTAAGGCACATGGACCAAATTTTGACAGAAGGAAGAGTTATGGGTGTACATTACAAAAATATAAAAACTTATGAAAATTTCCATCGGGAAGGGGGGGGGGGATGTAACACGCCCCTGAAAAAACACCAAAGTGCCCCTAAACCCAGATTTGCTGCCCAAAATGTTCTGGATGTAGAGAAAAACGTTTTATGGCATTAAAACCTTAATAAGTCCAAAGTGTCTCAATCAATTCAGCGAAAATTTACCTAGTACAATCTTGAGTATTGTAACTTTCTTGGGGTGCATTTTGGTGTCAAATTATCATTTCAATAATAATTTATTAAATTGTGAAAATTGTACTGCTTTCTCAAAAGTAGTCAAATGATATTGTTAGGATCATGTAAACACACCCATGCATTGTCCATCTGCTCCTGTTTGGCAAGACATAATGGAAAGCTTGCAAGGTATTTGTGTAATTAACACATGAATGGTAGAGTTCAGCATGGCAGCCACATAGCCAAGATACTTAACAAGCTCCTCTATTATGTCTTGTCGAACAGGTGCACATGGACAATGGGTGTGTTTACATAATCCTGACAATATCATTCGACTACTTTTGAGAAAGCAATACAATCTTCACAATTTAATAAATTATCATTGAAATGATCATTTGACACCAAATTGTTCACCCCAAGAAAGTTACAATACTCACGATTGTACAAGGTAAATTTGACATGAATTGAATGAGAAACTTTGTTTTTTCTCTACATCCAGAGCATTTTGGGCAGCAAAGCTGGGTTTAGGGGCATTTTGGCGTTTTTTTAAAGGGGCGTGTTACACCCACTTCCCGATGGAAATTTCATAAGTTTTCATATTTTTGTAATGTACACCCATAACTCTTCCTTCTGACAAAATTTGGTCCATGGGCCTTAAGGGGAAAAATTTGCCCCAATTTTTAGGGGCAGTCTGACAACCCATCCCGATAGAAAACTTTTGTCAGTTTTGGTGTTTTGGTAATGTATAGTCATACACCTTAATTTGGACAAAGTTTGGCGCATATGTTAGATGGGTTGAAATCGACCCAACTTTGGGGCCCCTTTTGGGGGCTCTGGGGGCCAAACCCGGCGGCTTCATTCGAGCTGACAAGCTTTCCTTGAATGACATAGATAGTCTAAGTAACTTTAAGGGGTCAAATCTCATATGTAAAATGGGGTGAATATTTCGGGACAGGCTCCCAGACTATCTACAATCAACAAATTCCATGCATGCCTCCTCTATAAAATACCCCCAAACGCATGGCAAAAAAAAGAGAGAAAAAATTATGAAAATGCAAAAAAAAAAAAAAAAAAAAAAAAGAGGAGAAAAGAACACACACACAAAAAGAAAACAGGACCCCCTCCTACATATGCCCCTTCCTGAAATTGGTGGCAATTTAAATTTGCATTTCATGCTCCTAGTAAGATTACTGTTAACCCTTTCAAGACAATTGACCACATTTTGTGGTTTGGCTCAATAACTTTTGATTCAGAGCTCTACAAATGAAACCAGACGCATAGAAAGAGCAAAAACTTCTGCATACACTGTCAATTTTTTGCTGCATGACCATATTGCGTTTTAAGCCAGGAATTGAAAAAACAAGAATAAGCTTTAAAATCCTTAAATTGGCAACACATTGAGAGGTTCAAAATCATTGTTTTTTAATCGATATTGGCAATTTTTTTCAACTTTTCAACAAATTCCTAACCATGTATATTGTTCTTTATTATTATAACCATGTAGTACTAAAAGAAAAATATCATTGTTGCCAATTTGACGAATGAAATGTGATCAATTTAGCCACTGAATAATTCTTTCCCTTAAAGGGTTAAGGTGTCAGTCATAAAAGGATTAATCCAACAATAATAAACAATCCAAAGTACCAACACAATCCAATCAAGAACAAATTGGTTAGTATTGATCGTTCAATATATACCATATTTTATTAATTTATACATGACTGTACATATCACATACACAGAAAAATGTACAGAATACATACATGTATACAGTGGGACCTTGTTATAAAGAACACTGTTATAACAAACTCTTGTTATAACAAGGTAATTTTACTGGCCCCACTTCTTTGTAGTCTACTGTGTTTTAGCCCTGATATAACAAGATTTTGATAGAACAAGGTAATTTCTGTGATCCCATTGAGTTTGTTATAACAAGGTTCCACTATAAATATTCAATGTCACAGACGGACAAAAATGCCTACCCTTAACCGATCAGGCTTAATGTAATATTATACTATTAATACATGGTTGGGAGTGCGTTAGTGCGATCTGGCAACACAAAGGTTTTTATCGTGGTGTACTAACACACGAGGCTACGCCTCCTGTGTTAGACACCACGATAAAAACCTGCGTGTTGCTGGATCACACTAACGCACGAACTAACAACCATGTATTAATAGTTTTATAAAACGGGTCTACAATTTTAGTGTTTTCTTACAATCTTAGTGTTTGATCCAGATTAGCCGTGCGTTAGTCCCCTCGCCGTGCGTTAGTACTTTTTTTTTGCACGGTCACGTGGTATTATTTGACCAATCAGGATGGCTACATTCTTGAACCCGTTTTATAATGCTTAGTATGACATAGAAGCCCTCCAGCTCTACCTAGAGTAACCAACAACAAAAAAAAAAACCAACTTTTTTTTTGTTGGATTGACCGCAATTCCACTTTGAAAGAGATTGCAAGATGGACTATATTTTGGCCACAATAGGCAAGGGGCCGCGGAACAAGTAAATCATCTGATTTCTATCAACAATCTGATTTGTACACACCGTGATTTTTGTCTCTTATCTCTTAGCATTCAATACATTTTATATTACCACCACAATTTTAGCATTCCTGAAGTGACTCAGTTTATAAGGTGTAATGAATCAATACGGAGGCAGTTTCTTTGAATGGTCTGTCATCTTGTTGTTCTCCACTCAACTACTCAGTGCCTCTCATCAACCACTCAGCGCCTCTCAATGTTCCATAAAAAAGGGATTTTACAATAATTTTACCCAAGTTCAGCACAGGTAAAACAACAAAGATATCCTCCGTGTTTCCATGACAACCTGTACCGAAACTTTCGATCTGTCCTTGACATTCATCAATCTATGGTATCTTCAAAACTTTGAACTTAAAGGTATCTTGAACACTACATTACCTCCCCCCAGTTGCAGATTTAATTTGCAACGACCAATACCTTAAAGTGTTCGAGACTCTAATTATCATTATCAGTATCCCTTTTCTAAATATACATGTAACTCTTAAATGCCAATATCTCAAATGAGTTCCTACAAGAAACCAACTCCATAGAATCGATTTTGTCTGACATGTTAAAGACTTCAGAACCATTTTATCCTTTTCTTAAAACTCTCAAAAACAAAGGAACTTCAAATGCCTTTGGTAACAATCTTAAACAATTTCTCATTTTTTGTAACTATTCTATCTGAATGTTACTTAAACGATTTACATACATGTAAACACAATAAATCAATGTATTAAAACTTCAAAGTATCTGGTGCTTGTTTCATTTGTTCAACTTGTGTATCATATAAATAATACTAGAGCATAAAAAGAACTTTGATATCCATACATATGTTAAATCTTGCATCTCTTACTACCACAAATAGAGACTATAACCAAAATGTTATAAAACTTCTCTTTAACGTATTATCACATCAACTGATAATTCCCTTACATAATCCAAATGAACAAGTTACTTTAAACTCATTCAATATCTTAGCTTTTGCTTTTCCTTTTTTGTAAATGTGTGCATTTCTCAAATATGTATCATACATATATTCAACCAACAATGAACTTTTTCCTTTTATAAACCTTCAAGAAAATATTCTAAATATTTCTCACTTCACATTTGAAATGTTTTGCTCAAAGAAATTAAAATGTCCATTTCTGATTTGTCATTTGTGCCTTTTGGGTTCATATCTTAATTTCCTTCTATTTATTTTTCTTGAACTTCTAATTTCAATTTCAGTTTTCATGTCAAATAATTTCTTAACTCTTCAATCTTTTATTTCTTATTCAAGAATAGACCAAGTTCCTCTTATAACCATTCCTGTGATTATGGTGCACAAGGATTTGATAAAATAGTTATTTAGATAGCGATCAAAAGTGATGAATCTGCTATTCCAAAGTGCGATTGGATCCTTCAAATTTTAAAATTATCACTGATGTTTTTAGGCGGCGCTAGGCTCGCACCTACTTCGTAAGCATATATGCACAAATTATCACTGCAAAATTATCCACCTGGTTATCCTCCTCTATGTGAAAATGTGAATCCTCCAAATTATAGTTATCACTGCAAAAATTATCCACCTGGTTATCCTCCTCTATGTGAAAATGTGAATCCTCCAAATTAATGATTCCTTCCACAAATGTTTGTAGGCGGCGCTAGGCTCGCACCTACTTCACTTTCAATAGCGATCAATACTTCTGGATGCTTTATCAAAATATTCGTGAAGATTCCAGGCTTGATACGATTGCTAAACTGCGTTCAAATATGTAGGCGGCGCTAGGCTCACACCTACTGTATTCATGTGAGGCTGATATTTGACATATTATCACACAAATCATTTAAGGTGCTAATCTAAAACATTCACAAAATTTTAATCAGCCCTTTCAAACTTCACTCCTTTCAAATTTGTGATCCATTTGCAAATTTCTTGACATTTGTTCCTTGTTTCTCGCGGAAGTAAAATTTATCAAGAATCTCAACTATGTTTAGAGCTGGATGTCTAATCTGGTATTCAACGCTTTGATTCTTGTTCCAACAACAAACATAGCTTTGTCGTCGGTCTGACAAGTGTCGATGATGCTGTCTTCACCTTTGCGCGACGGACGAGTCCCATCTTGTCAGGAAAGACCTCCAACACGCGCCCCATTTGCCAGGAACCACGCGGAGATGTGTTGTCTGCGATGAGTACGATGTCATCTTCCTGAAGATTGCGCTGCGGCTGAAGCCATCGTTGTCTCTCTTGGAGGGCGGGCAGATATTCCCGCACCCATCTTTTCCAGAAGACATCCGCGATGTATTGGACTTGCCTCCATCGTCTCCGGGCGTAGACATCTTTGGGGTTGAATTTCCCAGGAGGCGGGCTACTCAGCTTCATCAGTAGGAGATCATTTGGCGTAATGACCCCCAAATCATGTGGATCATCCGACGACAGCGTCAGCGGCCTGCTGTTGATTACTGCTTCAACCTCACACATGAGGGTCCGCAGCTGCTCATCATCCTGACAGGACCTCATGTGCTGTTCATTGAGAAGAGCGTGCAGAATTTTACGGATTGTTCTAATCTGCCGCTCCCATACTCCTCCTTGGTGTGACGCTGCTGGTGTGTTGAAGCTCCAGGCGATGTTATGATTTGCATGAAAGTTCATCAGTTCTGTCTCATCCAGGTCCTTGAGTGCCTGCTTAATCTCACCGCAAGCACCGACAAGATTAGTCCCATTGTCAGACACTATCCGCTTCACTGGGCCTCTCCTGCTTATGAATCTGCGGATAGCATTTATACAAGAACTTGTGTCCATACTGCTAGCCACTTCGATGTGCACTGCCCTGGTCGACATGCAGGTGAAAACGACTCCATATCGTTTCTTTGAGCTCCTGCCACACTTTACTGCAAACGGTCCAAAGAAATCCATACCAACATTCGTGAATGGTGGTTGCTCTCCTTCCACACGATATGTTGGTAAATCTGCCATCATTTGTTCTCCTGCCTTTGCTCTGTTCTTTTGGCAGATTATGCATTTGCGGACTACAGTTCTCGTCATTGCACCAGCTCCGACAACCCAATATTTCTGCCGCAGTTCTGCTAAGATGTGGTTGCGTCCTTGGTGTCCAATTATTCTATGAATATGCTGGATGATGAGCCTCGATACATGGTGATTCTTTGGTAATATCACCTGATGTTTAGCATCCTCAACAATTGGTGCATTTCTTAGTCTGCCTCCCACTCTAAGCAGGCCATCTCTGTACTCAGGATTCAGCTTTCCAAGTTTAGAGCTCTTCTTTAGTGGTTGCTCTAGGCCTGTTTTTTCTTCATCTTTCTTTAGGCAGGCATTCATCTCTTGTGGGAATGACTCATCCTGAATGTGTCTAATGATGACCTTTTCAGCCATTTCAAGGTCATTCGAGGTCAAATTTGGCTGTAGATCATCCTGCTCTGGTTCTGTGCCTTGAACCAGCATCCAGAGTTTTTTCTTCAATTTCATCCACCATGCTACTGCTCGTTTCAATTTTGTCCAATCAGAGTAGTGGTGAAGAAGCTTGTGAACTGCTTCTTTCTCTCCCCTTTCTACATTTCCATAGTGCACATTCACATCCGTTCTTTCTTCACAACTTCCTTCTTGACCATCTTCTGGTGGGTTAGATCCTGGCCACTGCTCTTCATCTTGCTGGAGGAAGCTTGGTCCTTTCAGCCAATTTTCTTTTGACATCACTTCTTCAGCATGCAGCCCTCTCGATGCATAATCAGCCGGATTTTGCCCCGTGGGAACATATCTCCACTGCGCTGTTTGTGAACCATCTCTGATGACTGTCAGTCGGTTGGTTTCGAACACTGGATGCCTTGCTTGCTCATTGTTGATGTACTTTAGCACTGTCTGACTATCTGTCCAGTACACAACACGATCAATGTTCATTTTCAGTTCTCTCTCAATCATGCTATTCTGACGTACCGCCAGCGTTGCAGCGCTCAGTTCCATCTTGACTATGGTGTGCGGCTTCAATGGTGCAACTCTTGCCTTGGCCAGTACAAATGCAGTGTGTACGTTGCCCTCTACGTTCTGCTGCCGTATATATGTAACCACACCATAGCCATCTTTGCTTGCATCAGTGAAATGATGGAGCTGAACATTCTGTACTAGTCCAAAGTTCTTTGGTTTTAAGCACCTCTTGATTTTTACTGTGTCCAAACTCTTGAGCTCATTCAGCCATCTTTCCCATGCTCTTTTCTGCTGATCTGGTATTGGCTCATCCCAGCTTAATTTGGCTTGGCATAGCTGCTGTAGTATGATCTTGGCTCTCAGGACATATGGTGCTACAAATCCGAATGGATCAAAAACTGAGCTCATCACTGACAAAATGTTCCTCCTTGTAGCTTTTCTGTTCATCTCTTTCAATTGAAACTCAAGGTCATCTTCTTCAGCGTTCCATGTCACGCCCAGTGCTTTCTCAGTCGGAAGGTTCTCCTGTTTAGGATTGATAGCCTTCAGTTGAAGGGCTTGGTCTTCTGGAGGTACTGATGACAGTACTTCCCTCTCATTGCTCATCATCTTGGTAAGATTGAAACCACCAGCGGCCAGTACCTGCTTTACTTCCTGTAAAAGCTTCACTGCTTCTTCTACAGATGGTGTAGAAGAAAGCAGGTCATCAACGTAGAAGTCACTGTTGATTGCTTCTATCACATCGGGACTGGTTGTGTGCTTATTATCATTAGCAGTTCTTCTCAGCGCATAAGTAGCACAGCTTGGGGATGATGTTGCGCCAAAAACGTGTACCAACATCCGGAAATGGACAGGTTCCTTTGTGAGGTCTCCTTCTGGCCACCATAAGTATCTCAACATGTCACAGTCCTTTGGATCAACCCGCACCTGGTAGAACATTGATTCTATGTCTGCGATAATGGCGACCTCTTCCTTTCTCCATCTCAATAATACACCAAGCAGCATATTGTTCAGATCTGGTCCTTGTAACAATTGCTGATTGAGATTGTATCCCTTGAAGTTGACTGGACAGTTGAACACTACCCTCACTTTTCCTGGCTTTCTTGGGTGGGTCACACAGTGGTGAGGAATGTACCAGACTCTTTCCTTGTTGCTCATAAGATCTGCTTGAGGCACCTTCTCAGCATAATTCTTGGATTCAAGCTTAGTCATGAAGTCTGTGTACTGACTGTGTAACTCATCATTTTTCTGCAATCTTCTCTTGAGATGATTTGCATATCCCATAGCCTGGGTGTAGTTGTTGGGTACCTCTTCTCTTCGGTCTTTGAAGGGCAATTCCATTCGATAATGCCCAGATTCCTTGATTGTCGAGGCATCCATGATCTTCAGGAATCGTTCATCCTCCAACGATGGTCCTCTTCTGGGGTCACTTAAGCGTTCATTAAACTCAAAGTTGCAGAAGGCCTGGAACTTCTGCTCCAAGTCTTGATGTGCTTCAATGATCTGGATTTCTTCCTGCACCTGGTGCCTACAGAAGAATGACTGGACTTTGTCAGCTGATCTGCTCTTCTGTATGCCATAAATTAGCCAGCCAATTGGGGTATGTACTGCATATGGCTGTCCAACTTCTCCTCTTTGGATTTGCAGAGGTGTAGTTGCTGCTGGGATGTTCATGCCTATCATCAGCGTGACCTTGGGTATGCAGTCAACACCTTGAATCCTTGGCAATTCCACCGTAACTGTGCCTCTCATGTGTTCCCACATGTCTACTTCTTGTTGAGTAGGCGCATCTTGAAGAGTCACAGGGATCTTGTCCTTAAGATAAACAGTAGGAAGATCAATGAAGCCCTCTTCCTCTTCTATTCCAGCAATTTGTAGATCATGTACTACTTCTGTGTCCATGGTATCTTCTGAATTCAGAGTCCGTATCACAAGTCTTGTTCTCTTTGTTTCTGACTTCAACTTCTCATTAAGCACCGGATCTCCAAATACGGCCCCACAGCCATTGTCAATGAAGGCGTAGGTTGCAACCTTCTTCTCACAGTCTTTTTTCTTTACTATGACAGGAATTATTGTCATTGCGGCATAGTTTTCTTTGCTGTGAAGTGCAGTCGAAGTGGCTGGAACAGACGGGTCCAATCGCTCTGAAGAATCTGGCTCATCTACCTTCCACACCATGCCTGGGTCATGCAGGAGAGTGTTGTGCTGAAACCCGCAGTCGTTGCACTTGATTTTGCTTGTGCACCGTCTTTTAATGTGACCACGTTTCATGCATCTGAAGCACAGTCCTTTGGTTTTGCACAGATCAGCTCTTTCCTTTACTGACAGTGCCTTGAATTTCCTGCAGTCTTCAATGATATGGTTTGTGTTAGGTCCACACACTGCACAGGTCTTTGCATTTCCCTTGGGTGTGGAACTTTGTGAGGCTTGGACGCCAAAGGCCTTGGTTGGTACCCTTTTGAAGGAATCCCTCTTCTCCATCTGGGATGGTGATCTCCGATATCCTAGCCCCTCCACTCTGGGATCATTTTGATTCCTTGCCAGACGTGCAACAAATTCATGCAGATCTTCCAAAGTGATGTCCCTGCATTCTCT
Source organism: Heliocidaris tuberculata (assembly GCA_025618425.1). NCBI lineage: Eukaryota > Metazoa > Echinodermata > Echinoidea > Camarodonta > Echinometridae > Heliocidaris > Heliocidaris tuberculata. The sequence goes on from CM046836.1 coordinate 36,514,027, forward strand.
TTCTCTGATCATGCCCACTTGGTTCACCCACTTCTGTTGTAGAGGAGTGGGGAGTTTTCCCGCCAGGGTCTTCATGTATTCTACACTGTCCATCTGACTGAGCTCTTTAGATTTTTTGACATGACAACAGTTTCCCAAAAAAATGGAAAATGTCCTCAGGCCTCGCGAATCTCCTGACTTCACCGGCTCCCATCCTTTTGCCTTTGCTAGGTAAGCATTAGTGATGCTTACAATATGTCCATAGTCTTCTTCTAGCATCTTGGCAGCCGATGCATAGGCCAATTTTGGAGGTTTGATATGAGGGCATTCCTTGATCAATTCGTGTGCTTCTCCCTTTGTATATTTCAATAAGAGCTCAAGTCTTCTTACTGGATCTGTGGTTTTTTCTTCTACAGCATACTTGAAGTTGCGTTGGAAGGTAAGGAACTGTAATGGATCACCCTTAAATGGTGTCAGTTCTGGCGTTGGCAAGCTAATGTTGGCAGTCATCTTAGCCAGCTCATTAACAACTCTTTCAATGGAGCCTTGCTGTTCATGGTAATCATACTGTCCATACTGTACATGTTGATCATGACCATCTTGTAGCTGTGGCTCTCGAACCATCCCTTCAGGTTCATTGGAGTGTGGCCATACATGTTGATCAACAGGTTCCATGCATCTCTTGATTGGCACTTCTTTAGTAGCTGTGTCTTGCTGTGCCGGTTGACGTGGTAGATCATCTTTTTCCTCTTGAGGTAGATCATGACCGCCACATGTTGATGTCTCTGAATTGGTTAAGAGTTCTAGCTCTGTCTTCAATTTTATCTTTTCCTTCTGCTGCTCTATCTGACGTTCCATTTCCAGCATCTGCTGACGTCTCTTTAATCTATGTGCTTTCTCTTGTGCTCTCTGAATCTCCTCTTCTGCCTCTTCTAGCTCTAATTGCTTTTGTAGAGACAATTTCTTTTCTTCCAATTTGTTTGTCTCCTCTAGTGTCAGCAATTTCACTTTCAACTTCAGCTCTCTCAATTTCATTTTTTCCCTTTTAAATGAGGATGAGGCACTACTTCCAAAGGAAGAAACTGATGCTTGATCATCATAAAGTTTTTCATTTCCACCAGTACCAGAGCCAACAGCATCAAGTTTAGGCATGGGTGGGGTTACTGAAGGAACTCCAGCTTCTTTTGCTGAATTATCACTAGCCATTTTTGTGTCAGTTCTTCCACTAATCTCTTAATTCTCTCTTCTTGGCTAACTGGCAAAGTTTATAATTCAGAGTTCATTCCGGAATTCAACTTCAATTTTGAATTCGGCTTGTAGGCCTATTATTGAATTCTCTTGAGTTATCTCATCATCATACATCATCACTGACTGAGCGACTTTCAAAGTTTCAGTTCGGGTTCATTATTTCAATGTTTATTATAAAAATAAATAATTCAGCATTGGATTTATTTCCATGTTTTCTCATCAGCTTACAATTCACGATTATGAGTGACTTTGACTTCGGGTTCAATTTACTTTTCAATGTTCATCATATGTACTCACTCAATAATTCAGTATCATGAATGTTCAATGTTGAGCTGAATTAATTAATTCAATCGGCTTACAATCGTCATTGTCCATGCACTATCACTGGCACTAGCTCGCAGCACGCCGTGCATGGTTTCCCCTGTCCAACAATAATGGCAATGCGGCCGTCCGCTCCGAGCTGTGCAGTCGTGTGTGAACTCAATACATTAGTGTGTCCACGTCCATGGTCCATCCATTGTTCGCAAATCTTTCCGTCTTTGTTGTTTTACGAAAATGTAATGAATCAATACGGAGGCAGTTTCTTTGAATGGTCTGTCATCTTGTTGTTCTCCACTCAACTACTCAGTGCCTCTCATCAACCACTCAGCGCCTCTCAATGTTCCATAAAAAAGGGATTTTACAATAATTTTACCCAAGTTCAGCACAGGTAAAACAACAAAGATATCCTCCGTGTTTCCATGACAACCTGTACCGAAACTTTCGATCTGTCCTTGACATTCATCAATCTATGGTATCTTCAAAACTTTGAACTTAAAGGTATCTTGAACACTACATAAGGGTATTGAAGATCACATGAAAATTTCAACGGAGCATAAAGCCCAAACTTCAAAATCTACATTGCTTTCATATTAAGCAAAAAAAACCACCAAACAACAACAACAAATAACAGGTGTTTTTCAAAATGTCTCCATCGCCAAAGACTGCAAGAGCCTTAATAAAAATAGGTGAAAGAATACTAAACTATAGTATGATAATCATGATTCTCAGCCAATTTTCACCATCATTTTTATTGAACCATCTGATAAATTGTTTTATCATTATGTGTATAAGAATAAATGCTATCATGTAGACAATGTGGCAACTTGTACACAAAAATATAACACAATTCAACTCTATGTATACAAAAATATATATGCTACATAACATAACATGGTTCTTCACCATCTTTATACATGATCAATCACTATCTTCATGTAAGAAAAATATTGCACAAAATATATATAAAAATGTTTTAGATGATTGTTTAATGTTGTAAAGAAGAGTACTATATTGAGTAATGTAAGTATAAAAACCATCAAGAAATAAACATTATCAATATGTAAGGAATGAGCTTTCATCATGACCTACAACCATTGCAAATGTAATTTGTTATTTTGTTAGAAATGGGGCCAAAGATAGAGTTCGGAAAATGTCAGGACTTCTTTGTGGCGACTGTCTGGTATTATCCAACGAAGGGATTGTGCAAGAATGAATAAAAATTGCATTGTTCAGGAATACACTTTTATCTTCCGTGTTAAGATGGTGTTCTTAATCCCTGAGATTTGCAGGCCATACTGGTTGGAGTGAGACCAAGATGTAGACAATTGTTTATGAATAAATAGAGACGTTAAACAATCCTTTCGGTTTCATCTTCCTAATGAAGAGGGCGTTCTGAATCCCGGTGATATGCAGGCCATATTGGTAGGGGTGAGACCTAGGGGTATATCTTTGTCGACGGAGTCATACTGCATGAACTCATCTTCATCTTCTGAAGCATCGGCCTGTGAGTGAAGAAAGAGGGAGAGAAAGAGAGAGAGAGAGAGGGGGAGATAGGGAGGGAGAGAGAGGGGGAGAGAGAGGGAGAGAGAGTGGGAGAGAGGGGGGGGGGGGGAGGGGGGGAGGGGGGGGAGAGAGAGGGAGAGAGGGGAAGATAGGGAGGGAGAGAGAGGGAGAGAGGGAAAAAGAAAGAGACACGACACGAGAAAAAGACAGGAGAGAGAGAAGAGAAAGGGAGAATGAGAGAGCGAGAGAGAGCGAGAGAGAGAAAGAGAGAGAAGAGAGAGAGAGAGAGAAGAGAAAGACAAACGTATTGGAAAAAAAAGAGAAAAAAAATGAAATCCTGTTAAAAATGAAACCTTTCATTCCATCTTTTAAACTGATAAAACACCATTGAAATTGCATACATAGATACACATTCCAGCAATCTCCTTGTTCTAACTGTAATCTTAAAACAATTGACATATTTTCCTCAAAATTGGGAAAATAAAAATCTGGACTAAATAAAATCTCTCAACATTAAAGACAAAATAGATGTAAAACAAAATCAATCCCCTTTGAACATGATGGGTATAGGTACTTGTCTTATTCTGATTAGAGAATAGCAATGTCTGCAATACCACGACTGTTTCTCTATAAGGAAAAGAAACAAGAAAACTGATATTTGCATAATGCTTTATGTGCCGTACACAAAGTAAGAGTTGTGGGTTGTGCAACAGCTCACCAAATACCAGCACAAATACATATTAAAGTCAGAATATCTTAAAATCTAACATCAAGTGAATTTACAAAGGATGTATGCATTTCACATGCACGGGAGATGGCAGGAATTTAAAGAGAAAATCAATATTCATGAGTTTCGTCATACTTTTATTATGCAGTCTCACTTCACAAAACAAGTATGAGGTTTAGGGACAACAGTAAGAAATCAATTTTGTATGTATACGCCAATGTAGTTTGTTCGAATTTTTCATAAGGAGAGAAAGGGAGTAACTTGACAAAAAATAATTCCAAGCATGTTATGGCCCAAGGGCTATTGTGGAAGTTGACAATGGACTTTTTTTGCGGGTACCAATGAAGCCTTAGCAAGTAGGATCTGAAAAAAGAGATGCACAGTCACTTAAAAAACCGATGTGGATGAAGGTCCAGTATTTCACTTGTCTTGTAAAATGATTCCAAAAGGACAAAAACATTCAACAAAGGTTGCTGGTAGTTTCATTAGCACATGTGAGTTGGTCTAATAGTCAGCTCTCTGATCTGCCTATATGTATCATGTATCAGTAGAGCCGGATCCTGAGTCATGTTTTTTATATAATGTCAAAAGTTTGTCCTTGGATGTAACTAATTCTGACTAACACACAGACCTGTAAAAGTACACACGTACCAACTATCTTCTTTCTTGAAGGTGGAGGCATAAAAAGGCACCTTTCAGGTGACTGCGGAGATACATTCAACACTCAAAGCTAGTAAAAACATTCCAGCTTAAAATCTAATATAAAGCCACAATCAACAAATATTATCAGTTTCTCAATTGCACTACATGTATCTGAAGCTATGACTTTGTTTCACATAAGAATGAGAATTGAATTATAAGGATCATACATGTAATTCAGACTTACAACAAACATGAAAAAATCTATGACACGCAAACAATTATGATCTTTTTTTTTTTAGAAAATGAAATCATTTTGACAGATATTCTTTTAAATCTTAAATCTCTTCCAACTTTTATTGGTTTTCATGTTTTACTTAATGACAAAAACAACAAAATCCACTTTACAATGAAATAAACTAATAAATGACATATATAGAACATTAACAATCTTGCTAACAACAACATTATTTGGTGGGTAACAACTTTGCTACTAGGACTGTCTACAATAGATGTTCAATAGAGGACCATTTTCTATAATAAAGTTGTAAAGTTGTAATAAAGGATGTTTTTTATTCTTTCCTTTTGCAATAGTAAATTTATATATTTGATGTTTCATTTTGCCTTTATTGCGTATTATTTTGGACTGGCTGTGTGATGTAACAATGAATTTACGAATTTGCACTATATGCGATGGAGGTTGCTAGTTATAAATCTAGGGGTCTATTTACTATAACAATTAGTGCATGTTATATTTATGCACCATTACTGGACTATATGAACTCCTAATACTAAATTATCCCTCGTGCAGGTCTAAAACTGGATAATTTAGTATTTGTCGTGCACATAATCCAGTATAGTGCATGATAGACCATGCACTATCTATATAATATATTGATCACCATATTCATATTTCTTGGTGGAGCAATGTGTGATCGAAAGTACCTAGTTTATTTCGGGTCCACTCGCTATTCATAAGAACCGCAATTCATAGAAAACCGCTATTCATTTAACACGCGCTATGAATAGCGGTCCTTATGACAGGATGTCCTTATGAATAGCAAGGAAATTTGTCTATGATTTGCTCGCTATTCAGAAGGACCGCTACTCGTACAAAACCACTATTCATTTAGTCACGCGTTATGGATAGCGGTCCTTATGAATAAGTGGTCCTTATGAATAGTGGTCTAGCGAGGTTACCCTGTTTATTTGTCACATACATGTGACACCTTCACAGCAAGGCTTAAGCCTATGGGAATTAAAGGGAAATCCAACCTTAATGGCAAGTTGTTCTGAAAAAAAGCAGGAAAATCACAGAACCACATTGGTGAAAGTTTGAACTAAATCGTGCAAGGAATGAGAAAGTTATGAATTTGTGAAAGTTGTAATCACTATACATGAAAATTTCAAATTGGTAATGTCACTGTGAGGTAGCAGTGGACAATTCTCCCATTTGCTCTAACACACAAAATAACTAAAATATCAATTTTTCAAAATGTGTAACTCAGTATGATCGTTTTTGTTTTGGAGGACCTATAACAATATGCTATCTATAATATATTATGAGTTCTGCCCCCAGGGAAAAGTCACTTAGGAGAAAAATGGAATTTAATGATCGCCAATTTGAAATTCCCATAGATTTAGTGATCGCATTTTTAACAGTCATAACTTTTTTATTCTTTGTCCGATTTCTTTCAAACTTTCACCATCCCGTTGCTCTTATTTTTCTGCTTTCACAAAGATGTAAGGGAAAAAAAAGAAAATCAAGCTCCAACTTACAGTTTGATCAAAGCCAGAAAAGTCTGGTTTACATCCTTCCCAGTGTCTGTAAAGCTTTTCAATGTCAACACCAGATCTGAGGAAGATAAATATAAAGGGTGAAAACATTTTTACAATGGAAGCTGGAAGACACAACTATAAACTATACCACGGAAGAAGGTGTCTAGGGATTTTTGGGAATGGCTGAGCATTTATATGAATAATTGTGCATGATACGGTTTTGGAATCATCAAAGTCTCCCTATCGCATATAGCCGATATCAGTCGATATCAGCCGATATCAGCTCCCAGTGCCGATATCGGGGACAACGATGTTGGCACATATATTTCCGGTTCCAGTCTATAGCTACAGTGAGCATACACTGATATTTCCTTGCTTTTTTCGTGCGTGATTGTTCTGCTGAAAACACGTTTTGCATCTTCGGCTCAACATCCCACATTGGGTGGCTTCACAGAAGAATCCAATTTAAATATCAACTGTATAAAAACATGATTATTTGCTAGATTAGGAACAAAAGGGAGTTTTTGCTAGGCTGACCACGTCTTCTAACACATAGTCAATGACGCTCCGGCCGGACCCGGAAGCTCAGTTGCCAGCAATCACATGCCCCAAAATTAGAGCGCTGCATGCGTTCGGATTCGGAGAGCTATATGCGATACGGAGAATTGACTCAATCTTGCAGAAAGTAAACAAACAGTTGAAAAGCACCACATAGACATGTGTATAGAGGGCTATTTTCTTAGGGCCTTTTTGTAGTTGTATTTGGAATATGAGGGCATTTTAAGAGTAATCATTTTCAAGGGGCACTGCTACTCTGATAATCTTCTACACTGGAATAGAAACAATGAGAATGCCATCAAAGTATGTTTGCACTTTACCAGAACTGAACCTTCTCTTTAGCTGGGTTATGGGATATATTTCAGCATGATATTAATCATTGGCGTTTGTTACCAATAGGATGATGACCTTTGTTCAATGACCTTTGACCCCACACCAAGGAAACATCCATTGAATCAAATGTACGCTAATCATATACTCCTACATTAAACAAATGACATATCATTTACAAATTCTCAACAGCTCAGTTAAACAAAACCTCACAACGATGTGAACAACGACCCTTTGACCTATTACATCTAGACAATTCATCTTTTCACTGCACACACACACACAAACTATCTCTAACATTTGATAACTCTGACATCCAAAAATTTTAAAATTTGATCTGGATAAACTTTTTTTCCCCCAGCAAAGCCTTGTACACAAATGATGTGGTAAACTTGCAAAAAAAGATGACCAGCCAGGACCCTGTTTCATAAGACTTGTTATCAATAACAAGCTGCAATAATTGTTATAAGCTACTGAAATCCTTGCAACTGATTGGCTGAAAGCAAATTTGTCATAGACTGTCCTTGACTGTTATTGATAACAGGTTTTATGAAACAAGGCCCTGGGGCACTTCAAATTTCCGTATCTTATCACACACAGAAATATAAGAAAGCATGGGGCCTTTGTTGCACCTAGCTACTTCTTTCCTATCCCCTAGATGCCGTACATTTACAAGTTAAATGGCTTTTACTTATTTTATTACTTTTTTCCTATTTGTTTGTTATTGTAGTTTTTGAGGCAATTTACCATAATGTGTGCCCTAAAAAAGGCTGAACAGTTGTAGATATGTGTAGAAATCTATTAAAAAGAAGCACATCAATGACTTCAAAAGTGAAAAAGACAATGCCACAAATTTAAGAAAGAGATAAGGGCTCTTACTGAGGCAGGACGTAAGGGTCAAAGGGGAAGAAAGAATCCAGTGGGTTTCCTTGCGTTGCCATGGAACCTGAACCAAATGTGTTGAGCTTGAAGACGGGCAGCTTGGAGCGGGCGTTGTGCTCCATCACTGTATAGCAAAATGCCACTTGGAATTTCCTACAAAAAAGAGAGGAATTTAATAAGGTAAATTAGTTACCATATATTCGTGTATGTATTTGTCTTACACATTGAGTTATCATTTATAATAAATGAATATCAATGTACATTGTATGTCAATGACATTTTAATTTATAAACAAAATGCAATTATTTTCATCTGAAACATTAACTTTTTTTTGACATGGAAAAATATTAAAAATGAGAGGAATGATGAAATTGTGATCACTAAGATGTAGAAAGTTTACATTTATTAACAATTTTGGCAACTATAAAATCACTGGGGTTCTGTATATCAAACACGATGGAGACTGTCACATGGCTTCTTCTGAACTGATGTCACATCAAAGGAGTAAAATTACTGGCTAACAGATAATTTGTTGAGAACTTTCCTCCTAAGAAAATTGCTTGCTGAGCAATCCCACAAGGCAATAAAATCACTCAAGGAGAGTCATTAGCAAAAATTTCATAGAGAAAGGGAAGTGATTTGGGGAACAATTTATCATTACAGTTCAGTTGAGACTGGCCTCAATTTTAGTACTTACCTTGCAAGAGTTGCAAAGATATTAACTACAGAGGGCAGGCAGACTTTGAGGGGGTTCAGACGGCAGGTGACGACTCGCTCTAAGTTGAGGCTCATGACGTAGTGCAGACCTTTGTTATTCTCTAACAGCTGCTTGTGACGATAGACAAAGATGTAGAGAACAGCCTGCAGAGGAGAGAGATGGAAAAGGAGAATGGTTAGAGGTCCTATGGTTGTGAAGCACTCATGTCTGCAAATGTTCGTAATTGCACGCTTTAGATAGAAATAATAGACACGCAACCAAAAAAAAATTCAGTCTTTACTACAGATATACATACATGTAATTTGTCCTATAGAAAAGAAACAGATCATTTTTGTAGATCTAATGTCAGACATTATTTTAAATACAAACTCTCACTTTGATGAATTTCTTAGCCCAAAAATTATCAAACAATATCAAACGATGATTTTTGAGTGATTTTCTTTGTCGCATCAACAAAATCAACATCAAAATTTCTTAAGTATTTTTTTGTTTTTGATTTTGGCGATTTAAAAAAATACCCAGGGGCATTAATCATGCCAACTCTTGATTTAAATGGTGAAAATAATGACACATTACAATTCAATTTATCCTTTAAAAGTCTCCCATTTATTCGGGAATTACAATGTCTGCAATTTCATTACCATTTCTTTATGAAGGAAAGAAACAGAACAGAAATGTCATTGCACACTGCTATTTGTGCCGTACACAAAGTAAGAGTTGTGGAGAAAGCAACAACTTACCAAATACCAGCACAAGTGGTTTTTTTTGAGATACCATACTTCCACCACAATCAGAAGAGAAATAACAACATTAGAAAGAACCCATGTCTGAGAACATTCATGTTTTCTTTCTTTACAAAAAAACAATACCTGATGGTACTACGACACACAATCTGATGAATTCTTAAAGGGAAAGTCCACCCTGCTATTAAGTTGATTTGAATAAAAGAAGAAAAATGAGAGAAACAGATTAGTGAAAGTTTGAGCAAAATCCTATAAGAAATAAGAAAGATATGAAGTTCTGAAGTTGTAATCAATCAAACACAAATTGGCAACTCTGTGAAGTATCTTGTGAGCCCCTCTCCCATTTGCTCAGTACAGAAAATCTCAGAAATTTTCATTTTCTTAGTTTTTGATGAAGGAATAGATTTGTTTCATACAGGTTTTGTGTAAAAACATATCAGCTATGATTATATCTCAGGTTCATGTATGATTGAATATTTTCTTGAGAGAAAAATTAGCAATTTTGGGGGTACAGGGCAAAGGGGAGAGGATCTCGCAAGATACGTCACAGAGTTACAAATTTGTGTTCGAATGATTACAACTTTAAAAGTTCATAACTTTCTTATTTTGCTCAAACGTTCACTGACATGTTTCTTTAATTTTTCTGCTTATTTTAAAACCAACTTGTAATTAGGGTGGATTTTCCCTTTAACTAGATGTTCTCTGTAGGTTTCCATGGTGAGAGAGTGTGGTAGTCTACCATGTGGTGTTCCTGAAAGCCTCTAATTGTGAATCATTAATATGAACCTAATTTATCTCAACGTGAACCCTAAACCTAATCTAAAATAATTAAAACTAATTGTGACCCTACGCCTACATCTTCAACAACATATTACCAGGAACAAATGTGGGATCCCCTACCTGACACAGTGAGAAGAAGGGACCATGGACCTTGATTTCTTGGCTAAATCGGGAAGCGCCCTCTTGGTTGTCTATGTAACAGTGAATCCAGCCCACCATGAGATCAAGACATGCTGTCACAGTGCTGTAATACCAACAGGGAAATATCAGGTACAGTGGTTACATTATGTTATCAAGACAGCTTACAAATAGCTTAAAATGCCCTTTGTACCAATAAAGTAAGTTGCTACCTGTTCTCTGTGCCCATCACAAACGTATCAAAGAAAATCATAAAAAGAAATCATCCTAATATCAAAATGCTACTTTTTAATTAAAATGACTGATGCCTTTGCCCTACTGACCTCAAACCTAAATGGCACATACACAATAATGCACACGGTACGCAGTGTTCCTGTATGAGTAATCATAGCCCATAAAATTGAGTGAACTTGTGATTTTCAGCAAGATTGCATTGATCTGATGATTCCAAAACTTTGCAATACATAAATATTCTCATGTCTTGATCTTGATCCTGATCTTGGAGCTTCTGTTCTCAGAATTTTCGCTCGAGATCACTCGAGATCAACATTATTATTACGTAAATTATCAAACGAAAAAGCTTTTAAAATCGTTCACCAATCGGCGAAAACACGACTAAGTGTTGGTTACCTTGAGATCGATCTTGATCTTGATCTCAGATGTTCTAATCTTGATCTTGAGCTGCGGATCTTGATCTTGATCTGGATCTCGGACTGTCTGATCTTGATCTTGATCTCGGACCCTCTGGTCTTGGACCCAACACTGCTCCCAATTACTTCTATACAGTTCCTTACACAATACAATAGCATGACTAGAACTCAACTTTATCTTTAATTGTTTTAAACGGATCGGCTTTTGATATCACAAGCATTATCCATACAATCGGGCTACAGTTATCTTGGGCTTCGTATTCAGAGAGTTAATAAAAAAAAGTTATAGAAAAGAGCCCACCTTGGGGGAAGGTAGTTAGCTCTGGCTACGAATGAAGCCATGTATGATGCCGTTGTCTGCCTCACAACGGCGGGAGTGTTAGGGTTAATGAACTTTCTCCATAGTGCATCCACAAAGCTGTCCACTATGCCCTGTGTAGACAGTGAGGAAAAAAAAATCAACATCTCAACTTGAAAGAAAGAATCTAAATGGCACAGAGGCTTTTTGTTGACTAAATCACTGCCCTATCTGCAGGTCTACATTTTAAGTGTTATGTCAGTTGAGTATGTATATCTCAAATGATTTCGTAGTCCACTTTACTTTGGTCAACAATGGGTGTATCTACTGTCATAGCAATATGAGATGTTGTTGCTTCATTACTCTATACAAATCTATGACGATCTATCTATTCAAGATTTTAATTTCATTATCAATAGAAATGCAAATGATGCATGTAATGTATACAAGATACAAGATACAAGATATTTTATTTCGTCTTCGCAACATAATTACAAAGAAATTTGGTTTCCACTGGTATAAATCAAGAAAATACATAAATATAAGAAACAACAAGTGAATGAGTAAATTACGCAATGCGTAATAAATGTCCTCGCCGGAAGTGCAGATCTGTAGAAATTAACTATAGCCTGAACCTTAAAACTTCAGTGAAAAACTTTAGTGAATAAAATAATAATGTTACTGCATGCAAAAGAAGAGAATACCAACAATGCATGTATACAACTGAAATATAAAACATGAAAACATTATGAACCTTCAGCCATTTTGAATAAATTTGCATAAATTTGCATGAATAATGAATTTCAAAATTCTGTGTAGAAGTTTGGAAGCCCCCACCCAGCCCTATCAGATAAAACAATCGGAATCAAAATCCGATGTGAAATAGAGGAGAAGTAGCATTTTTCGTCAATTTTGAATAAATTTGCATAAATTTGCATAATTAATGAATTTCAAAATTCTGTGTAGAAGTTTGGAAGCCCCCACCCAGCCCTATCAGATAAAACAATCGGAATCAAAATCGGCCTAGAAATGATGGAGAAGTAGCATTTTCTAACATTTGAGCACACACGGACAGACGGACGGACGGACGGACGGACGGACGACGACACACACACACACACACACACACGCACGCACACACGAACGGAGCCCGTTTCATACTCCCCTCGCGAACTTCGTTCGGGACAATTAAAGGTAACACATATACAGCAATAAAGGAAAACATGAAGAATATGTGCGAATAAACAAACATTGTCAAGGTACTTCAATTCGTCTTTTAGATTGCTATTTCGAATCATAAAATAGTTCATTATTGTCAAAGTTTTGCAAAATTGTTTCAATAGCCCCCCTCATTTCAGCACAAAGGTAAGTTATTTTATTAAGTATTGTTATCATTATTATAGTTATTATTGTTATTGTTATTATTATTATTACTATTATTATTATTATTACTTGTGTGTATATATATATATATATATATATATATATATATATACATACACATATATATACACATATATATATATATATATATATATATATATATATGTATATTTCTCAACACACAAAATTTTGCAGTGACTGGGTACTTTCAGTCAATATCAGGCAGGGAGGGGGCCATGGATCTTCCCCAATCAGAAGAGCTCCTATATGCCCTGGGAAGTATAAGAGTGAACTGAAATGGTCTAATTTTCATACAAACTGCATTTTTAATGGGTAATCTAAAGGTCTATAATGCACACACCTGTCTGAAACTGCAGAAGTAGAAGAAAAGAAACTGTATGTGACTCGACGCATGGGTAGGTAGGATGACCCTCTCAAAAACTTGGAGCAGATAACGATGCAACACTTTGGTTTCCTCAAACAAAAATTCACCTATATCGCAAGCAGAAAGATGACAGATAAAATATGTATTGTTCAACATAAAGGTTTGGTGTTACAATGCAGAGAAAGGTCTCTATGGAATAAACTAGCATGACACAAAACTAGTTTGGTACAAAGACAGCTCAAACATAGATTCCAATGTTGAATTCAATACTGAAAACGACAGTGGCGGCACCAGGATTTTTAAAGTGGGGGGGGCAAAGGGGGGCAAAAGAAAATGTTGGGGGGGCAAGGGCGGACAAAAAGAATTTTGACAATTTTTGTAGTGAAAATGTACAGAATATTCGGCTATAAACCTACCCAGATATGATGACATTTTGAGCATCTAGCTGAACTGCCCGATTATAAAGAGGTGTTAGTTATATACTGCGAGCGAGCGAGCAAAAACTTTGACATTTTTCGTAGTAAAAATGTACAGAAATTACATATTCGGCTATAAAACTACCCCAATATGCATGAGGATATTTGAGCATCTTGCTGCCCGATTATGAGGTGGTAGTTATTTATTGCGAACACTTTTTGTCGTGAAAATGTACAGAAATTATATTCGGCTATGAAACTACCCAGATATGAGGACATTTGAGCATCTTGCTGCCCGATAATAAGGTGGTAGTAATACATTGCGAACGGGCAAAAAATTTTGAAACTTTTTGTGGTGAAAATGTACAGAAATGATTATTTGGCTATAAAACTACCCCAATATGAGGACATTTGATCATCTCGCGGCCTGATTATGTGGTGGGAATTATAGGCCTGTATTGCGAGCGAGCGAAGCGAGCGAGCAAAAATTTTGACACTATTATAGTGGGAATGTACAGAAATTATTCGGCTATAAAACTACCCAAATATGAGGATATTTACACGAGCTGAGCGAACAAATTTGCCCCATGCCCCCCCCCCCCCCCACCTTGATGCCGCCACTGCTTTCCAAGTTTTCGTTTTCTTTCTTTTTCCTTCTTTTCTCCATTCCTTTTTCATTTTTTTCTTTCCTTTTCTTTTCTTTTTCATTTTCCACCCTTTTATTTTTTTTCACTCCGAAAATTATTGGGGGGGCAACTGGGGGGGCAAATGCCCCCCCATGCCCCCCCCTTGGTGCCGCCACTGGAAAACGATGGTGCAGACCAATTTTCTAAAAATAAACTTTGCCTGAAGTTCCCAGATTTGAAGTTGTTGTGCACTACATTGTACTTATGCATTTAAGCACAGTATTGTGGATAAAAACTCTTGTGTTGTGTAGAAAATCCATTTCAACTTGTGAATTGAATGATGATAATCAAAAAGAACCACAAAAGATTGCAAAAGCCTGATATTCATTGGAAAACATTTTAGCCACAATGAAAAATGAGGTACATGTATGTTCTGAAACGAATTATAAATGAACTTTGTAACGGCACATTCATTGCACATCAAATGGAGTATTCAACGCAACAATCAGTGGAGAATTCAATGGTTTTGAAAGAGCACTAAAAATGGATCATTCCATCAAGGTACCATTTTTGAAGCACGAGTCCTTGAGATAGACCATCAAGACACACATCAAGGTATCGACTTTGACCGCCTTCTCCGACAATTTCAGCTTCTCCTCATCGTCATCTTTGCTTGCTTCTACTTTCTCCTCATCCAATCCATCCTTCAGAAGAAATCAATACAACAAAATTATTTAGTTTGAGAGGGGTAGAAAGGAACCATAATACGAGAAATGAAAGAAATATTCAATTTGTTTATCATGGTTTACTGTATACGCGGATATTTTTGCGGGGGTTTCATTTTCGCAAATTACGCAAATCACTCCCCAATCATGAATTTAAGAACACGCAGAAGTACTGCCACTTGCATTCCAGACCACGAAAATATCCATGGTGGAGTAACGAGCTTTAGGGGAGCGAATGTGTACTACTGTGTATGTCTACGGGCAGCGTTTTTATGCAAAACTAGTTTGTATGTTTTCTAACAGCATTGGCATAGACTGCACGGAAGTAAGAACGAGTAGATAATATAAGATACAGTAACAAGAATTGCTCAGTACAAAAAAAAAAAAAAAAAAAAAAAAA
The DNA here is from genome assembly GCA_025618425.1 of Heliocidaris tuberculata. Taxonomy (NCBI): domain Eukaryota; kingdom Metazoa; phylum Echinodermata; class Echinoidea; order Camarodonta; family Echinometridae; genus Heliocidaris; species Heliocidaris tuberculata. The sequence goes on from CM046836.1 coordinate 36,529,255, forward strand.
AAGAAGATATCTTTTTATCAACTTCAGTAATAGACATTACATAAACAATTCAGAATACAATGTGATGATGGGAGGAACCACCATTAACATGGTCCAGCTACATGTATACTTCCAGGGATATTCTGAAGATGATGAAAGAAGAAGCATTACCATGGCAAACTGAGGGGCATCTGGTTCCCCCGTCTCATCAAGTTCCCATACATCATCCTTTGGCAGACTCACCTATACAGCAAAAAAACAGGTTCTGGATTAGAAGATACCTCAACTGCATCAAATTATTGGTGAAAATGATTAAGTCATACTATCTGCTTAATTCTGTTTTTTAATTTTTCATTTTAGATACACAGCCAAAGCAGTTCACACAATGAAATGCATTAAGTTTCAAAATGCAGACATTTTGAACAAACAGAAGTATTATTAATTTAATTAAAACATATTTGACAGGACAACATGATCAGTATAAGACTGTTTTAAATCATGATCCTGTGAAGTAGCAGCACATTACAAATTACCACATATTGTAGTAGATGGAAAGCTTTGATTGCCAATGTCCAGATTAGACAGGGCCTCAAGCAATACCTGTTCTTCACCTGATATCTCTAGGTTGGTGTGGGGGTGGATATATGAGTAAAGCCCACTGCACACTATACAACTGAAGTGATTGGAAATGAATCGCAATTGCATTAGATATAGGTCTTTTAACAAATAAAATCTACCCGATTCTGGTTCTGAACAATAATATGAATACACAAAATAGGAATTTGGTGCTATGTCAGCCTTATATCCGGAAAAAGGGCCAAAGCAGTTTCACATCGTAGACAATCGCAGGACCGCTCTGACGTCACTGTGATTCGGAGCCGATTTGGCCTTTCTTCCAACAAGAAGGCTTGTAATAGGCCATAATTTCGATTTTATTATCTATATGACCACCCAGAACCTCAATGAAACATATTTTATGTGTAAGACTGTTTATATCTGATGCTATTACATTTTCTTCCAAAATCGGATCACAGACTAATTGTATAGTGAGCAGTAGGCTTAACTATTGGTCCATTCATCCCACCCAAGAACATGAGTGTTAAGCCTGGGTGTCGGGCCGGTCAACCCATACGGAACCCGGCGGGTTGGGGGTTTTTGCCGGGTCCGGGCCGTGTCCGGGTTGCCGAGTGAAATGTCTGAACCCGGTAAAAATAACCCGGTAAATAATTGGTGCTGTAAAGCCGTTATGAGTATTAATTATGACTTTTTTTAGAGAGAGAACCGATTCCGATTCCGACGCAAGGTCTCGGTTCCACTGCACTGTAGCTGTAGAGTCTGTTGTGTATAGTGCAGCTTTCACAAATGTCTGATTTTCATATAAAAACTCTACTTTATGAAATAACTATCAAAATTCTACATACATGGCCAGGGTAATCATAGTACAAGCTTCAATTTCATGACTCTAATGATAAAAACCATATTGAATTCGCGCTGTAATGATGAAAACCGTTCGTCTTTTTCAAGTTTTCGCGAGCTGGCTGCTGGATGACTATGCATGGTATAACCAGGAGGTGGCGCTATACGTCATGTTCCTTTTTTTGTATTTTTCGCATGGCCTGTAGGCGCCATGTTTTTTTCTGTGGTTCCAAACGAACGAAACTCATTCTTCCGATTGATAATGGGTAGCTTAGCTCAAATTATTATTTTGTGGTGTCACTGTGGTGTTAATAATATATGTTTCCTCAAATTTTGGAGGGGTTTTTACTGAAGTTTCTTCCATATTGTATATTTTTTCAGTGAGATGATTTTTGACTGGTTGACCATTACTTCTGATATGTGACCAACATTTTTCTTCATTCTTCCCTCTTACGGTAATCTTTTTAAAAAATTGTTAGCGTTATTATTCCTTCTCTGAAAAGACTCAACATGTATTTCTTAATTCTGAAGTACTTTCACAATTAATATATTTGTGCTGCAAATTTTTTTTAAAGACATGTAAGCTCTCTTTTCATTTAATTTTTTTTTTCTTAGACTTACTTCCTTTATCGTGATTTTATTTTTTGTTAATTCTTCAAACACTGAGTTTTCATTCTGGAGTAAATTTCATTGATTTGTTTCAATTATTTTTATATCATTACACTGGATTTAAATATGCAGTAACCAGCGATAACATAATTGTATATATTTTCTGTCCCTACCCTCTGAATATTCCTCTCGCGGCTTGCCATCTCTCTTTTGCTCTCTCTCTTCCAAGCTCTCCTGTTAATCCTCGCTGATCACAACGAGGTGTGCGCTACTAACAGCGTTGTACACACACAAGCAGTCCGACATATACACACTACACACACAACACACACTGATAATGGGTCCATAGTTATACACCACAAAGTGCATTCATATTTCCCACTGCTGCATGCTGGCTTCATTTTGCGGAGCCGAGTAGCGGTGCTGGTATGACTGGAAGTTCAAACTTTCACTCATTCTGGGGCCGATTCCGAGGCTCTTATGTATTATCACACATCAGAATCGACTCTCGGAACCGCGTAACCGCCGAGCACTCGACTCCGTACAACATGGAGTCGGCTCCTCGGTTCTCGGAACGGGAGTCGAGTAGAATCGATTACTCGACTCTCGCTCCCAAGCCTAATAACAAACATAAAATTTACCGGGTTTCGGGCCGTGCCGGGACCCGGTAAAAATTTTGACATCTTTACCGGTCTGGGCCATTCCGGGTAATTTTCTACCGGGCCCCAGGCTTAATGAGTGTTGAATGCTGTGTTTGGAATAAAAATGGCTGTTTCTCTTCCTGGAATAGAAACTAGAACCCTCATCATAAAGTTTTTCCTGATGAAAGATGTTTTTACTCAATTTATCATTAAAAAAGCATAATAAGTCCATATTTAACTCTTAAAATTAAATTTCGGACATTTGTAAAAAACTTGGGGGTACAGAATAGGCTAAGAACTTATCAAGGATGAGGGTGATTGTACTTACATCAAGTTCCAGCATTCTGTGTATGATGATCTCTAAGATACCTTGACAGAGCTCTGGTAGGTACTGACTAACATGCAGTAGGTTTCTTATGTACCACTCCTGTGAGGTAGAAGAAAAACAGTAGAGACTGAGCTTTGTGGTTTCTGGTAATGAGATATCTTAAAGGGGGTACCCAATGCTGAAACAATGTTAGTTCATTTAAAAGATCATGATTTTATTAGCAGAAAATCATCTGCCTTAAGTTTTTTTAAAAATCGTGTTGCCAGAAAATCCCTGAAATATGGTAAGATTTCAGGATATTTTGGCCCCTCAGCTGTGTCCAAATTTCAGCTTGGTAACCACAATGACGTCAAAGTGGTTACCCAGGTTCGTGTATTGCAGATGTGTTGCGCGCTAGACTGTACAAAATGTATTATACCTTGCGCGCATTTTGCTAGAATTGCGCGACAAGGTAACCACTTTGACATCATTGTGGTTACCTAGTTGAAATTGGGACACAGTTGAGGGGCCAAAATATCCTGAAATCTTACCATATTTCGGGGATTTTCTGGCAACACGAATTAAAAAAAAAATTTAAGGCAGATGATTTTCTTCTAATAAAATCATGATCTTTTAAATGAACTAACATTGTTTCAGCATTGGGTACCCCCTTTAAAGGAAACCAAAACCCAAGGAGAGAATCAATGTTATTGGAAAGTAAGAATTCAGAGAAGCACTTTACAAAACGTTTCATTAAAATTGGTTAAAAAATGAGAGAGTTATGGAAGTTTGAAAAGTCTCGTTTTACTTTCTATGGGTATCCTCAAATTGGCAAAATTGCTTCAAAATGGCTGATTTTGTGAACAACTCTCCATTTGTTTTGTACACAGATTTTCAGATTTTCCCAATTATCTTTCAAGGTGCAGTTAATCTCCTTCTGAGCTCAACATATATAATGGGAAAATGTATTTTACACCACATATGTCAAGTTCAGGAGGAGACAAGGAACACCCTGAGAGATAATGGGGAAAATCTGAAAAATTGTGTACAAAACAAATGGAGAGTTGTTCACAAAATCAGCCATTTTGAAGCAATTTTACCAATTTGAGGATCCCCATAGAAAGTAAAACGAGACTTTTCAAACTTCCATAACTCTCTCTTTTTTTAACCAATTTTAATGAAACTTTTTGTAAAGTGCTTCTCTGAATTTTCACTCTCCAATAACATTGATTCTCTCCTTGGGTTTTGGTTTCCTTTAAATCTGATGATAGGTCTCTTATGTACCGTTCCTATAGGGTAGAATAAATACATTTAAGACTTCAGCTTTTGTGACGTCTATTCAGGAGATCTGCCGCAATATGTTTGCTGTGATATGTTTGGCACCCCACGCCAAAATGGAATTTTCCCATACGTATTGTACACAATGCAGCATTGTCATGTGAATATATCTATAAGCAGTATTTTCAAATGAGATACAGACATGAACTTTATAATTTCATATCTCTATCTGCCCAAACTATAGCCTGAAATCCTTTTAAAAAAAAGCACTACACAAATAATGACTGATTATAAGCATTAAAAGTCGTGTAAGTGTAAACTCACCTGAATGTAACAAGACTGCCTGGCATGTGGCATGTTGTCACCCAGAACTGAGAGAAGATATTTAGGAAGTCTGAAAAAAAAAGAGGAGGAGAACAGTCAGACCGCAGGTCGTATGCAAATGAGCAAAAAGGGCTGATTTTATTTCCAGTGCCTGTAATGGCACATTCTCCTTGTAGCCAGTGGGCTGTTTTGCATGGTCATATTCAAAGTTAGTTAAATCAAGAAATTTTAATGCTATGCTCATCAAATTTTCTGGAAAGATAAATGGATAGTTTATCAATGCAGACATACCCTGTTTAAGTTATAATTCAAAGAATAAGTAGTTGAAAATATGTGATAAAAGAGTGACACAAAATACTTTTCTTTATAAGATTTCAAGTCAATAAAAGACATATAAAAAGTATATGAGCCACTATTAAAACGCATATGTATGGAAGCGTTGAAGTTTCATCTTTTACATCCCCTGTTCTTAAAATGCGGCCCACGGGCCACTTGTGGCCCTCGAAACAATTTCATGCGGCCCACCAAAAATATCTGAGTAAGAAGAAAAAAATCTTGTTTTAAGAACTATGTTGATACATATTATATCATCCTAACTATTGGTAATTAAAGTATCAAATTTTTTGCTCACTCGCAAATAGCGTATCATATTTATCTGTTCCCTGCCCTACCACATATTATTATAGTTCGGTTTTTTGTTTTTTTAATCAAACAAAGAAAAAATAAGGAGGGTGTATTCAAAAATCGTTTAACCGTCCTTAGATGAGCCATTCGGGTATTTATACATTAACGTCTGTGGCGGGGGATGGGGCCTGGAGCCCTCTCCCCCGAGAATATCAATAATTTCCCTGCATTCGGGCACCCACCATTTCATTTTTGGGCAGTGAAATGGTCTCTTTGTAATTTTTTATATCTAATCTAGGTTAGCACATTTTGACGACGAAATTACATTTTCACAATTCTAAAGTGTCAATTTTTTTTGCTCACTCGCTGAATGATAATAATATTAATAAAAAAAACAAACAAACAAAAAACAGAAAGCTAATACACAATGTATTCGGGCAAGATTCGTGAGTCCCATCTTCTTTGTATGTATACTCTGTGGCCCGTGACGTAATTTCAAGAATATTTCTGGCCCTCGTAACAAAATAATTAAGAACCCAGGTTTTACATTATCATATTCAAAACATCCATACATTTATGACAGGGTCAGGATCCAGCAATATTCAACCCAAGTACATAATTTATCTTTGAAATTGTCAAGACCATAGAATCCAAGCACTGTGATTGGCTGGCAAGGCCACCCTGCAAAATTATGGCGCGATACTTGAAAAGATCCAATAATGAACGCGCGCCGGTCGCGCTTGGTTGGCAAAAGCGCTAAATTCACGCTTGTTGCCATGGTTCAGACCATGGTTTATGTAAATTAATCTAAATAAACCATGGTTCTGAACCATGGCAACAAGCGTGAATTTAGCGCTTTTGCCAACCACACGCAACCGGCGCGCGTTCATTATTGGATCTTTTCAAGTGTATGCGCTAAATCAAGCGTATTTACACCACGAAATCTGCTTAAAACCAAAAAAACCCTTTGTGAATTCCGGCCAATGTGTACTTTGGTTACATTTTGCTGGATCCTGACCCTGTCATTAAGTGTACATAAATATTATTTCAATATTTGTAAAGTATAGATATTGCCCTTTACACTTATGTCAAATTCAGCCTGGCTTATAACAAAACTATGTGAGTTTTTTACAGGTTTACTTTTCATTTCATTTCCATTTTTTGGTCATCAAATAACATTATTTTTCACCAATTTTGTCACATTTTTCATAGACAAATAGAGTATGTCATGAATCTCTAATTCCTCCTCTTTTATTTGATGTATAAATCATGAGAATCAGTAAATGTTTCCCTAACCCTAACCCTAACCACTCCATTCAATCATTTGGAAATCAGATGTTCCAGGGGATTCCTGCTCATTATATATTCAGAGACTGACCCAGTCAAGCAAAACTGGAAATAAAATAGAGCACTTTTGGGGGACCTGCGGTTTGACTGAGAATATACAAAGCTATAACAACATGCTCTGGAACCCAACTGGAAAATATGTCAGTAATCCTACCAAATAAACAATATTATCTAATGGGTTTTTACTTTGGTTGATAACTCTGTGATATAGACTGATCTGGAAATTTTATAATAGTACTGTGGAATGAAACAAAGTGCTACATACAATTTTCATCCATACTTACAAAGGAACGACCCTCTGAATTTCTTGGAGGGTGGAGTGTACCATTCTGAATTTCTCCTCCTGATTCTTGTGATGATCGCTATCGACATCTGCACTAGAAGCTGCAGAAATACAGACAAAAAAGAAATAGCGTGAGAGAGAGAGAGAGAGAGAGAGATGTAGATAAACAGAGAGAGAAATAGGCCAAGATAGGAGAGAGAGAGACAGACAGAGAGGGAGGAAGAATGATAAAATAGGATGGCATTTCCACTTTAAATTGAAACTTCACTTCAAACAAACTCTAATAACACTCTTGTGGGTTTTGTGCTCCATGCATATACACAACAAAATAAGGATTGAGCGTTGTAACATGATATTTTTCAGGTCACAATTGTGGGAGTAGACGCAAAGATCTTTGTCATTAAAATTACCATGAATCTTTAAAGCCTTCCCGATGAAGTATACACTTGAAGTATTCGGATCAAAGGATAATATTAAACTAGAAATATTACAAAAATTCTTCATTTTCAACACACCACCTAATTGGGCTAACACTGACCACGAGTCCTCAATCCCATAAGAGGGTTTATAAGTCAGCTACATACATGTATGTTACAGGCTGGCTAACAAGATAGATGCATGCCTTGTATTGTGCTAGCAACAGCACCAGCACACATACACACAGGTTTCGTAGTAAGACCCCAGGCACACAAACAAGACTGACAAGAGATTAATCAAAAAATTAAATTACCCCGAATGGCCAAGAATCGGTCGGTTTTAAAGGGAAGCTTGATTTCTGGGAATAAGTAAAAAAAATAATTTGTGAGCTTTCTCATTCTTTTTATGTCAGTTTGGAAGATTATCATAGTAGAAATGTCCCAGAAAAGGACTGCCCTTCAAATGCCATCACATTCAAAATATGGCAAGAAACAGCTGAAATGTTCATGCTGAACATTTGTGTGTAGTCCCATATACACATTTCGGTGTGCAGTGCATGTGACTCTCAGCAGGATTGAGTCAATTTCTTATCATTTTGGTGATTCCAAAACCTCACAGCATACATTAATTCTTATGTGCTATATAATCAACCTTTCCCAATCGTTTTGAAACAGTTTCTTACGGTATTAAAAAAAAAAAAATTCAACAAAGATATAGGGTTTGAGTTGCAATTGTATTTTATGTTATATCTACATCTAGTTTTAGGTACAGCTTTAAGTTTAGGGTTAGCTATATAGTGTTTGGTCCAGGGGTGAAATTAAGAATTCAATTAGAGCATGAAATTAACTACATTGGAAGCTCACTATGACAAGGACCGTGAGACCATGAAAATTACCTTGCTCTATCAGGAATTTCATTATCTCAGGGCAAAAAACACACAAAAGAACACGAAGACAAGGGACCACCAAAATTACCTTGTTATATCAGGAATCTCATTATATAGGAGCTCTTTATAACAAGTTTCCACTGTACATACAGAGTAATTGCCATCTGAGCACTTGTCAGACCTAAATAACATAACTACAGAACTGTCATAAATAGCCATATCTATAACTGCATACAAACAACAGTATCTCACCAGATGGCGTTACAGGATTTTGTGGACTAAAGTGACGCACAAGGGTGGTCAGTACCCTGGTCAGATAAATGGGCTGAGCCGACACCAGGTTGACCAACAAGGCTTGGTAGTGACCTTTGACATTCGCATCACGCTGCACCCAATCAACACGCTGGATATGATGAGAGAAAACGCATGTGAAAAATGTTAAATACAGGTAAATGTGCACTTTAAACAGAATGAAAAAAAAAACAACTACATGGCAAAACAATCTTCAACACATTCTTAAAGGGAAAGTTCACCCCGAAGAATACTTGAGTTTAAAAAATGCAGAAAAAATAAAGAAAAATATTGGCGAAGGTTTGATGAAAATCGGTCAAATAATAAAAGAGTTATGAGTATTTAAAGTTTTGGATTCGTGACGTCACATGCGAGCAGCTGCCCATTGGTCATATAATAAATATTCCATATATTCGCATTTTTTTTACGTTCCACGATAAATTAATATTGTTTCTTTTCAGAATCTAGTATTGAATAACATTTCTGACAATATATCAAATGCACAGACGAAAATATTTTAAATTTTCTGAGAAAACTGTATTTTATGGAATATTTATCACATTACATAATAGAGGAGCTGCTCGCATGTGACGTCACAAAATCAAAACTTCAAAAGTCCATAACTCCCTTATTCTTTAACGGATTTTGTCCAAACTTTCGCCAATATTTTTCTTTATTTTTTCTGCATTTTTTAAACTCAAGTAATCTTCAGGGTGAACTTCCCCTTTAAGAGAGTCAATTGACAGCTGGGCCCCATTGCATAAAACTCACCATTAATGGTAACTCTGCCATCAATGTAACTACCATAGTAACATTGCTCAACAGCCAATCAAATTCAAGGTCTAAATGGAAGTTACTATTGATAACAAAGTTACCATCAAATGGTAAATTTTATGCAACAGGGCCCTGGTCAGATTTGAGGACATAAACCCAAAGTCATATTTTACAATATTTTGGACACACCATGGTAGTTGTGATTGTATAGTTTGATGTGCAAGACTAAAGTGTGGATCACATTTGTCTGATAACAATAATGATAACAGGATTTTTCATTAAAGGTACACCCAAGAGCTGCCCCATTACTAACATACATGAGCATACTCACAAGTACACACCATATAGTAGGGTGTACCTTTAATTGAAAATCACGTTATTGTTTGTTATCGGTCAAATGTGACCCAGGCTTAATAATTAAAGCACAGAGCAAACACAACTTTGAAATTTTAAACAATCTGAAAGAAGGGCTTCTATTTCCGAGTAACTAAAATTCATAATCATTGCAGATAATGGAGATTTTTCTCATTCATGCTCAAATTTGTCAGCAATCCTGGACTTGAAAAAAAAAAATCCATTGTAGATGTTCGAATAAGATCCATACAAGACATTGTGACCACATTCACCATTTTCCAAACAAATTTCTCTTTCAATACCAAAACTCTTCAATACCTTGTCTCTTCTACATATATGTTTGAACTTACCAGTACTGCCCTGACCAAAGCTTCATGTTCACTTGCTAGCCTGGATACACACCCCTGTAACTGGCATAGTAAGTGGGTTAACTCTTCAGCCTGTTGGAGACATCAAAAAAACAGTTTGATAATTCCATTATTTCAGATGTTAGTGCTCTGGAATATGGTATTTTACATTTACTTTCACATTGATCCAGAGCTGTACAAAAAACATGCCATAGACAGGGCTGTACATAAACCTTTTTAATAGGGGGCCTGGATTGAGATTTTTTAGGCTGTATGCATGAGCCTCATGTTAAACTTTTGATATTTTGGGGTGGGGGTTCTGCATTTTCTTTTTGGGCATCCATGTGGCCCAGACACCTGTTAGTTACAAACTCTGCCACAGGGGATATAAGAAATACTGATTCTGTTTTAAGACTTCACTTCAGACGTAAAAAGTACTATTTCTACAATACACGACCTAGGAAAAAGTACTAATGTGTGAATGAAAAACACACTTACCCCTGTATTAGGATCAGGAAGATTCTCCAAGACATTTTTGTACGGCAAAGTATTCCCCTGCAAATGATCATGACGGAAAACGAGCTCAAATTTACATTTACCACTCTGGTGCAACATGTTTTCGGGCAGAGATTTACTTACTACATGTCAAACAGGATATCACAAGGCTTACAAATACACGAAAACACATATAAATTAAAACATGTGACTATCATCAAAATCTAATTGTTCTTTAGACAACTTCTAAGATACAACTGTTTCTTTGTTAATTTCTGACCAAGAATATCTAGGCATGTATAGGGCCTACAGTACATGACTACATGATAATGTAAATAACCTGACACAACAACGAACAATGAACCTACTCATAGTTACTGTAGTGTACCTATACAAGGGCACAAGGGAGGGGCAGCACATGGACCCACAAATAACGGCTCACAGAGAAGAGAAAGAAAGAAAGAAAGAGAGAAAAGGAAAGGATGAGAAAAATTGGTGGGACAGCTCCTGTACACTCCCTCTAATCATCGGCCCTGTTATTTTCCATTTCAACTGAGTCAGACAGGTGCCCCCCCCATAACACTAGTCCAGTGCCCCCTCCATGCCACCACATACCATAATCATATGCAAATAATGCATGTCCCATCCAGTAACCTATAAATACATGGATCGGGGGAAGTCTCATATTTCATATCCACTTTCAGTATTCAGTATACATTATACCAGTGGCAGATTAAGGGGGGGGGGGGCAATTCCTGCCCGTGCCCCCCCCCCTTTTGAAAGAAAAGTATACATTGTGTTCCCCCCCCCCCCCTTCAGAACTGATAACCTCTTTTTTTCTGCTTGTCAGAGAATTCTGGAGGAAAACTGGACCCCCAAAATATGAGAACCTTTTTTTTTTTTTGCTTGTCAGAAAATTTTCGGACATTTTTGTGCCCTTCCTTACAAAATCCCGGATCCTCTTCTGCCTTATAACCTTAGAGATGCAACTATGATGACTTGCAATGATAACTTGCAATTCCATATCAAGTATATCTACTAGTATCTACTGTACTAAACAAAAGCAAAGATATGCAAAAATTACCCCCAAAACAAACCAAGGAGTGAGTACAAAAATACAGTTAATGTTTGTCCCAAGGAAGATTTTTATAATTTTTACCTTTTCATACTCTGCAAAAATATATTCAGCTGTTATTGATGTCCAGCTATCCCGCCTACTTTTCCTTGGAGTTTTCTTCAAAGCCATCATCTAAAAAGAAAACAAAATGAAAGGAGAGTGAACTAAAGCATTAAAAAAGTAATGGATTCCCCCCCCCCCCCCTCATTACATTTACATGTATGATATAAGTGACTGGGTCCCCAAACCAAAATTCAAACATGTAAAATTGGAATTTGGAAGGAGCATGAACTGATGTGTCCAAAGCACCAAAGCCCACAAGCCTCTTAGATGCTTTCTGTGCAATCTGAGCCATACATGTATGTAAGCATTTTTTCAAACAAATTTCATGACGAATATTTCATACACAATTTTGCTTGAGAATGACTGTTCACAGAACTGAGACAATTTTTAACCTCTTGCTGATTTTCAAACCTGTACATACCATTTCAAAATTCAAACCTGTCACTGTTACAGGTTGAAATCCTCTGTGGACCACCCTGACTGAGTGACAAGATGTTTAGTTCAGATGTTTTAAACAGTGAAAGGTTCAATGCACCAGTATGATTTTACCTAAAGGGCTAAATTGATCACATTTTGTTCTTCAAATTGGCAACTAAAATATTTTTCTTTTAATCCTACAGGGATCTAACAAAATGTTTTGTCCTTGAAAACAACATACATACATGTAGGAACTTTGTCAAGAAGTTGAAGAAATTGCCAATTATGACAAAAAACAATAATTTTGAACCATTCAATGTGTTGCCAATTTAAAGGAGAATGAAACCCTGGGGAAATATCCATCTTAATGAAAAGAGAGGATAGGAGGAAGCAATTTAAAAAAAGTTCCATCAAAATCAGTAACGAAATGAAAAAGTTATGAAAGTTTGAAAAGTCTCAATTCACTTTCTATGGCGATCCTCAAATAGGCAATGTTGCTTTGAAATAGCAGGTTTAGTACAACTCGCTTTAATGTCAATATGTTTTGTACACAAAATTTCATATTTTCTCCATTATCTCTAAAGATGCTCCTTGTCTTTTTGTGAACTCAACATATGTTGTGTCAAATACATTTTCCCCATGATATGTCTTGAGCTAAGAAGAAGACAAGCTGCACCTTGAGAGATAATGGGGACAATATGAAATTTTGTGTACAAAATTGTGTACAAAACATATGGAGAGTTGTATGGTAGTGAATCCTATTACCGAACACTTCAGAAAATCAACCATAGGCTTTTAGCAAATAAAATATCAAATGAATATCTGTCAGACTTACATAATGAATGCTTAAAGTCCTACAGAAAAAGAAGTTGGTGGAATTTGAAAAGACAACGTATATTTAATGCGATATTCCCTTCCGAGCGTACCCCTTCCCAATGACGCGGCGTTTTGGTCCCTTAAAAAAGGTAGTGTATACCGAACCTGTGCCCCCTATGGGAAAAGACACACAACCTACCCGGCCCCGATTTGGGGCCAACGGGGTGACGACTAGCCTGGAAGGCTCTTTGAAGAGTAAAAAAAAAAGCTGACGCTACTCTTCACAGAGCCTGGTTTTTAATCTCGCTCTGCAAAAGAGCAGCCATTTTAGAGTCTAAAGAACCTCTTGAAAATCTCACCTTTACCATGAGCCAGCTTCTCTCATCTCCTCTTCACCATAGCTTTAGAATATTAAAACCTTATTTTTTCCCCTAGAATTAAAAAATATTGGGAAAAAAAAGTGAAATATTAATTTTAATGGTTACAGGTAGGTTGAATGTTGTCCGAACGACGCCCCGGAAAAGTCTTCTCTGCGCTCGTAGACCCGGAAGTGTCCCGTAATGTCATTGACCTACAGTCAATCACGCAATTTTCAGATCCACCATACGTTAGACGAGACCGCTACGATCGCGCGGGCCTCGCATGCATTTTGACTGTGCATCTTCAGCATGCGTACAGTAGCTGTCTTGTCTAACGTATGGTGGATCTGAAAATTGCGTGACTGTAGGTCGATGAGATTTCGGGACACTTCCGGGTCTATGAGCGCAGTGAAGGCTTTTTCCACTCATCCAATGTACTAGATTATGATTATAACCTCGTACTCCTCTTACATTACGGGTATGTTAAAACTAATTTTCACCTACCTCACGCTCTTTTACCTCACCATGAAGTAAATTATTTACTCCGGAGGGGTGACTAGGTATTGAAGCTAGGTCTAGCTGGCAAAACTATCATTAATTTTTCAAACTTAATGATAAAAAAGACAAATCTTACCACCTTCCAAAAAAGCCGTCTCTGCTGTCGGAGCATTGTCGGTGGTATGGTGGCCGTGATAGGAAAATCGGACGGGAAAAAAATACTGCCGACCCTTGTCGTTATGAAAGATACTGTATATCATTTGTATGTTTTTCCACTTAATTGATTAATTGATAAAGGGAGTGGGAGAGGGAGAGGCTGAAAAATTTGTGGATCTGTAAATAAACTATTGTTGTAACTAAGCATGATATTTGTCAGGATTTTTTTATTTATACATGTATTCATAATGCTTTTGTTTAATGTGTCTGAGCAATTCATCTGTTGATTTAAGCTTATTGCACTTTTTCTTAATAATAACATATATTTGAAAACCTTTCTATGCCTGGCTAATTATCCTTCTGAACATCATTATATAAGACAGATCAAAATTCAACAATTCATTAAATCAAGCCTCGACAAAGTTACCGATTCCCTTTAAGGGATACAGTGTCAAGCAAAGATATTGGATATTGTGACAATTGTTATTTATAAATCGTGATAAGTGAATCCTCCCCCCCCCCCCCCACATAAATGAATATTGTGAAATCATTTATATTTGAAAGCAAAATAGATAAATACAAATGTATAAATAATGGATATTGTTAAATCATCATTTATGAACAAGTAAAAACATGAAAATTATTATTCATAAATATCTGTACTCATTCTAAGAAATTTTCATATAAATAATTGTTTGACAAGGTAAATTATTGAATTATATACAAAAAATTGTCTAAATGATAAATTTACAAACGGCGGCTCATACCACGGAACCCCGAAAAGTAATCTTGTATATCGGGCACAAGAGGGCAGCAAAATACGTAAAAACAGTACAATCAACTGTTACCTCAGCCCAGTCACGGCAGACAACTTTCAAGCTCCAAAATTCATCTTTTTCAATACCCGAGTGCAGAAACTTCATATCAAATTCAAGAGTAGACCCAAGGCAACATGTTGGTAAGTGATGTTCCAATTTTACCTTGATATTTATTATATGTTTTGGTTAGGATTATTACAGCAGGCTGCACATTCAGCAGGCTACGTAATCTCAAGTGGGCCGAAGTGGTTCCGATACACGAGTGGCTTTTTCAGGGCGTCATTCGGACAACATTCAACCTACCGGTAACCATTAAAATTAATATTTCACATTTTTTCCTGAAATCTTTTAATTCTAGGGTAAAAAATGGGGTTGTAATATTCTAAAGCTATGGTGAAGAGGAGATGAGAGCAGCTGGCTCATGGTAAAGGTGATTTTCAGGAGGTTCTTTAGACTCTAAAATGGCTGCTCTATTGCAGAGCAAGATTAAAAAACCAGGCTCTGTGAAGAGTAGCGTCAGTTTTTTTTTTTTTACTCTTCAAAGAGCCTTCCAGGCTAGTGACGACTGGGCATGCTGGGGGTGACGAGAGAGCAGGTTATAAGATATTACTTATGTTTTTTGCCTCATTTTATGATCTTCTGCCCTGTGTTCTCTGTGCATGCTTCAAATAGCACGTGGAGAACACACAAGTAGTCCCACACGTATGAAAGCCATTTTACATAGGCGCTTAACAGTACGCGTTCGGTAATACAAATGCAGTTCGGTAATAAAATAATAATTTCCGGAAACTTAACAAAAATTAGCCTGTCAATTTTGCCGTCAGGTTTTATGAAAAACATGCATCATCAAGTAACACTAAAACCAGTGAATATTTGCAATTCACATGATTTTCAACCTATCCTGTGAAAGATTTGTGACAATTTGCATGAAAAGTTGTTCGATTTACTGTATAAAAATGACCTGTCCTGATTAACAACCTGTCCGGAATTACAATGTCTGGGTATACTACTACTAACAGTGCTGTAGTCGAGTCCATCCCATCCAAGTCCGAGTCCCTAGAGTCCGAGTCCCTGGAGTCCGAGTCCTGGCAATCGAGTCCCGAGTCCGAGTCCGAGTCCGAGTCCCGAGTCCGAGTCCCGATGGGAACATCATAGATTGCAATTTTGTTTTACGTCACATTATTTACATTATGATAAATGCCTTACTGTGAACTCTCTATAACATAATACTTTCTGGTTCATTGAAAACTTCCATTTGTCTGAGAATTTAATTCATTGCAACTTTTCTTAGTAAGAATGCGGACAACTATAAAGACTTGCTCACAAATGAGTGATTTGTCGCCGTGACATGTCGCTTGGTGCTTAAGAAAATTAAAGGGAAAGTTCACCCTGAAGATTACTTGAGTTTAAAAAATGCAGAAAAAATAAAGAAAAATATTGGCGAAGGTTTGATGAAAATCGGTCAAATAATAAAAGAGTTATGAGAATTTAAAGTTTTGGATTCGTGACGTCACATGCGAGCAGCTGCCCATTGGTCATGTTATAAATATTCCATATATTCGCATTTTTTTTACGTTCCACGATAAATTGATATTGTTTCTTTTCAGAATCTAGTATTGAATAACATTTCTGACAATATATCAAATGAACAGACGAAAATATTCTAAATTTTCTGAGAAAACTGTATTTTATGGAATATTTATCACATTACATAATGGAGGAGCTGCTCGCATGTGACGTCACAAAATAAAAACTTCAAAAGTCCATAACTCCGTTATTCTTTAACGGATTTTGCCCAAACTTTCGCCAATATTTTTCTTTATTTTTTCTGCATTTTTTAAACTCAAGTAATCTTCGGGGTGAACTTCCCCTTTAAGTTCAGTAAGATTTCCAGCTATTAACACTAAAACTTCTGACAGAAGGTAAGAAAATTGAATTGGAAATGTTGAGATAAATGTCTATGGTTAGATTTTCGGTGATGGTTTTGAGTACTGGTGGAATTTCAGAAGTTTTATTGACCAAAATACTAAACAAATGAACATGCACTCTTTTTGTGCCAAGGTACATGTCTCGTTGACAAATGGCTCATATGTGAACAAGCCTTATCAGGCCAAGTATTTTGCTTGTATCCATAGTTATAAAAGAGAGTTGACTGTATTATGTGATACCTCAATAAAGAAGAGAAACACAAATTAATCTGTTCATTTCAAAGGCATGTAATTTTTTAAAAACAAAATTCTATCAACATATCAATTATAAGTAAACAGAACATAAAAATAATAGGTTGAATGCCATTAAAGCCAGATTATAGAAAAGAAAGTTTCCAACTGAAATGGAAAAAAAGAGGGAAAAACAATATTTCAACAAAAACACCAATCATGCCAATAGTTCAATCTTATCAAATAGCTGATTAAAGTCTAGTAAAAAGTAAATCGTTAAACCCTAATAAAACCCTTGTACATATTTAGTTCATTAAACTGGCTTAATGGCTTGTAATACAAGTACAACATAAACATTCATTTGGGAAACTGACTACATGACTGACTCAAGTAAAACGAAAGTAATTCTTCAACCGTAATAAAACCGTTTGACACTGCCAAAAATTATAAATTGCTGATTTTGACTTTTTGTCACATTTAACTTTTAGCCACAGGAACAGAGGGTGCAAGTAAAAAAGATAGCAGATCAAAATTGTAGTTCACAATACTGGCTTGAAATACAAGTATAATAGTAATCTGTTTGAGACTGCCCATACTGCAAGATATCCAAGGCTAGGGTCTATGCTGGCCTTTGCTGGGGAAACGTGTGTTATAGATTAATCCATCTCCAAATGGCTAATATCAATTTCAATACTTATCTGTGTCATATGGTAGTGGATCCAGTGTACGAACACTTTTCAGAAAATCAACGATAGCAAATAAAATATCAAACGAATATCTGCCAAACTTACATAATGAATGCTCAAAGTCCTACAGAAAAAGAAGTTGATGGAATTTTAAAAAGACAACCTAGATTTAATACGATATTCCCTTCCGAGTGAACCCCTTCCCAAGGACGCCCCGTTTTGGTCCCTTGAAAAAGGTACTGTATTTCCGAACGTGTGAAACCTATGGGAAAAAGACACAACCTTTGTTTCAATAGTGTGGTTTTCATACGCGTAATCCCACGCGTATGAAAACCCATTTTGGCGCTTAACTGTACACGTTCGGTAATACAATCTGTTCGGAAATACAATCCTTGACTATACGTGTATAACGAGTGTATACGAGCATAAAATAACTAATCTTAATGTCTATTTGGGCACATTCTCGTACGGTATACGGCGATCAATGTTAAGTTTATGTTCAAAATATTGCTCAATCGAGAAAGGTGCGCGAAAACAATGGGCATGATGGGGGGTTTTTGCGTGCCCTGGGGTAATTTTTTGAGCTAAAATTAAAAGCGGAAAACGGCAAAAATTACTGGTCTCGTTGCCGGTCTCGACCCGATTTTCGCCCGAGTCACAAGTCACGAGTCACCATTGGTCGAGTCCGAGTCCGAGACCAAGCAAGTCCTTGTGGCTCAAGTCTGAGTCCCGAGAAATAGGGACTCGAGACCGGTCTCGAGTCCGGACTCGAGTCCTACAGCACTGACTACTAAACCTGTCATTTTGAAGCAACACTGCCAATTAAGGATCACCATAGAAAGTAATAGAATTTTCAAACATTCATAATTTTCTCATTTCATAACCGATTTTGGTGGAACTTTCTAAGTTTAGGCCAACTCCAGGGAGTGCCGCAGCCGAAGCCGAAGCCGAAGGCTCTTAGGCGGCGGCGCTGCTCTCTTGAGCATATAGCCTAGGCAGGCATATACCTACCAGCAATATTGCACGTAATGAACTTCTACGGTGCCGGTAGTGAGTGAGTGGTGGCTTATTTCACGAGAATGCCAAAAGATTACACTTTCCTTGATTCAGTACTCACAAAAATGATAAAATGCACAGCATTTCAGTCTCACTTAGGCTTTAAATCCCGAACAACCTCGTTCCAGTATTTTCACTCTACGGTTTCACCACGTGCATGCTGCGCTGCTGATATGATGTTATACATGCATTGCGCAACGTAAAGGCGGATTCACACCGAATACGACACACGACACACGACACGACACGACACACGACATACTACACGACAAACGGCGAAAAAACAGTGCACACCGCACACGACATTCGCTAAAAAGTCGTGCTGGAGAGAGGGTGATGTCGTTTTTGATGATGAGAATGTCGTGATAGTATTTCATTTGAAGTTCATCATTGTAGACTTTGTAGTCATCAAAATAATTCTATAAGAGTTTTATATTGTTTAATTTCGAAATCATTTATTCTTTATTTGGATTTCTAAAAGTTGTTAAATTGGTCAAGTGACACATGTTGAGAAATTACAAAAGTGATATTTGCCGTTTTCTATTCGGAATGATCATATATAGCTGTGTTTTTTGTTTTTGTTTTTTTGTTTTTTTCTTCATATCATATCGTGTGAGTACTTTTAAATTAAAAAAAAAAATCTATTTGGAATAATTAAAGCAGTTTTGTCACGACTGACCATGTTTTAGAGACAAAATGATCTGAAAAATGTATTTCCTTAATTGAAAATAGTGGTGTAGGCTTATAATTATCTGGAATACGGGTACCAGACATTAGGAGAGCAGATCTACCTGAATTTCTAATTGCTGGACCAAGTCTAACGGAAATTTTTGTTTTCCATTTATGACGAGTAGATTGTCTATGACACATGGTCATAACCTTATCTCTGTGACATAATATGCACATTTTCCCCAAACTTTAACAAACAAATTATTCTCTCTGCGATTTGGATTTGGTGCAGCTACCGGGGGAGGGGGTGGAAATAAATGGCTACGTGGGAGGTTGCGATATGATAGGACTCGTCACACACCCTCTCCTTTCTAATTGATTTGTTTTATTACTTCACATTCTATCAAGTATACTCACTTCCATACCAATAGACCTCAAATAAAATCGCAGTCACAACCGCATACCTTGCGATTTTCTCCTTTCTTTCAAATTGTAAATACAGGGGGAAAGTTGTCAGTATTGTTGGATATTCTATGGTTGATAAAAAAAAAAAAAAATCAGATATTTTTCAACAAAGCAAAAGCAATACTTTGCCCGATATTACGGAAAATCTTTAAATGACTCCAGAGAATACGTTTTCAAAGTTGCATTGAAAAAATACATACTTTTAAATGTCTTTCCCTATTTCTTCTCCCTCTCTCTCTTCGCTCTATCCCCCCTCTCTCTATTCGCTCTACCCCCCCCCTCTCTCTCTATTCCCGCCCTCTCCGCCCTCTCTATCTCTATTCCCTTCACCCTCTCTCTTTCAAAATTTGTAACAAGTTCAGTGCCCATTGTATTCTGTTTGAGAGCTGAAAAAAATCTGAATATAATAGGAAAGATTAACATTAAACAATACAAATATTTAAAAGACTAAAACAGTTATTTAATACTGTGATTCAAAACTTAAATGAGATAGATTTCTACAACAAGCACCTTTAACAAAATAATAGACCAAGTACCAGTATGGATTTTCCTTAAAATAGCATATTGAGAAATCATGTAAATATTTTATCAATTATAGTATTGTATTCAGGTAAGTTTAAGCTCCATTAGAGTGGAAATGGAATTCATCCCCAAGAAAGTATGATGTAGTATGCAAATACAATTAGCTCTGATACCCCCCCCCCTTCCAGAATACATGGAACATGCTGCTAGTAAGATACATCTAACTGCAATGGCCGAATGATTATGTAAGGGGGGGGGGGCATAAATTGATATTCAACGACATTAACCACAGTTCGATATTGAAATAGAGATTTGACAAAACTTTCCCACTGAAGAATTTACTTATAATTGCAGACTAAATAACAATCTAACCAGTGGTAGTGCATAACGTAGTAAAATTAAAGAAGAGAAGTAAGATAGTTGTAGGGGCTCTGAAATGAAATTCTTCATGGGGGTAAGACTGTTATTCAAAATACTAAAATGAATGGACTATGTTATGCCTTTGGTGTGTCCTTGCACACTCCATTGCAAGATCATTTGAGGATTGAGTGGGGGGGGGGGGGGAGCAAGGGGTACTGGGGTACTAGGAACTACAAATAAGGGTGTGGTGACACAGGTAGTATTGATATTGGCAGCCGATGGACTGGGGAGAGACACTGCTATCTGAGAACGATGAATGGCATCAAATTCATTCCCTTCGACTCCCTCTTGTTCTTGAGAGCATCCTTTTGCATCAGCTGCCAGGTACAATCTCTTGTAGGTGTGTACATGACCTACAAAATAATAAAAGAATTAAACAATGATATAGCTTTCCTAACAACAAGCATTACATCATAGCTACAAAGTGACTTGTATAGTTGTATAACATTTTTGAGATACAATTCACAAAACACATATATCAAAATTACTAAACATTTTCTTGAATGAACAAAACAATAATAAGATGAGAAAATAGCATCTAACATAGCAAGAGACTATAACCCAAGCATGCACGATCAGTGTTTATGTATTAAATGCTATGGTTGTGGAGGACTATGACAAAGCTTATGTTAGTAAATAGAAGATCAGGGAATAAATTATTTCCCTGTTAAAACAAAGCAGCACAACTAATTGACATGACTCTGAATGTGCACCCATCCCCAATTTCCATGAATTGATGCATTGGGAAAACAATTTTTGTTACATGTATTGTACTATAAATAAAATTGTACTTACTCTCATAGGTAAGGATGTGAAATCAACAATACTAGTATACGTTAGTGTTTTTCCTTGAGGATGGGAAACAGGTGTGTGATGACCTGAAATGATGACGGCACCAGTTCTACTACTCTTCCCTCGTTCTTCCTCATGTTCTTGTACTGCATGAAACAAGCCTGTATGTTGACCAAACTATACATTCAGCACTTTCTCCTGTAAATTTAGTAAGAAAGAAATTTAAATTATTATTGTAATTTTGACAGGATAAGAAATAACAAAGCAAAATGAAAATACTAAAAAATAATAATTTACTTTAAAAGACAAAATAGCAAAGCTGAGAATAATAATGATTTTAAAAATTAAAGCAGTAAAGAAATTATTTGACCAGATGAATTCTGACTTGCTTTATGTCTTATTTATAATAACATAATTGATGGCTGGGGGATGTTGTAAACAGGGGCGGCGCTACAGGGGGGGGGGGCAGGGGGCGGCCGCCCCTATCATTTTTCAAGCGAGCAAAAAAAAAAAAAAAAAAAAAAAAAAGAGGAAGAAGGGGGGAAAAGGAGAAAGAGAAGGGGACATGGAGAAGAGAAGGCTAGGCCATGCAATTATGACATAACTGTTATAGTCCTATTTGTTATTTCAAGACCCTCGACGTGGGACGTTGCTATACGCGTCATTTTGCCCCCCCCCCCTATTTAAATACCCTGGCGCCGCCCCTGGTTGTAAAGTATCTATATAAAAAACTATTTATCAGTTTCCATCTCCAAACGAATCTTTAACTTCATTTTAGAGTTGAATGAAACAAAATAATTACCAGATCTTTCGAGCTTGCTAGCAATCTTTCAGCAAATGTGTCTCGCCTTTAATATCCTCATCTTTGTACAGGGATTAGCCTGGGTTTCCAGAGGTTAATCCTGGCCCATTCTTTTATGCTGCAAAAAATAGATGGAGAAAGTAACAAACCATATAAGACTACAGATAAACAGGTTCATAAATATATAAGGTTCTTTTAATATTTCTTTATGGAATGGACTTTTATTTCATATTAGAAATTCACATTTAGTCTCATCTCAAATAGAATGGTTGGTCTTGTGATATAAATTTATGTAATTATTCAACTTGAAAAAAAAGTGAAACATAAAATTTAACCTATTTCAATTTATCAAGAGTTTATATAGCGATATGGCAAAAGATAAATCATAAATATAACACGATAAAAACTACTTTCGAAAAATCAACTTAAGGCAATTTCAATAGCCCTGTCTATCACCTTTAGAAATGTGCGAACATTACAATGGCGTATTACGTAATCCGAACCTGATTTCTATGGGTAGTGCAATAGGCCTTTGAAATTGCCCTTGAGTTTATTTTTCGAAAGTAGTTTTTATCGTGTTTTAATAAAGGCCAGAGTGATATATAATTTGATTTAAAACTTACTACGCTCCCACTCAAACAAATGTTGGGATTCGCCCCTTTTTCTCAATGTAGACTTATAGGGGTTTATCATGTTTATGAACAGCAAGTGTACATAATACATATACATCTACTCTAGATCCAGGGGCGGATCCAGGAATCAGGATTTTGTCAAGGGGGGGGGGGCACATATCTCAGAAAACTTTCTGACAAGCAAAGAAAAATAAAGGTTATATATATATATTTTTTTTTTTTTTGTTTTGTTTTGTTTTTTTTGTGTCCAGTTTTCCTTCAAATTCTCTGAAAAGCAAAAAGGGGATGCCCCCTAAATCTGCCACTGCTAGATCTTTGACATCCTTATTTTGGATTTGTAGCCCTACTGAAAAAAATTCTCTCTGAAAATTTTAGTTTTACTTATTGCCATATATCAAATTAATGATAATTTTTATTTCTCCCTTTTTAAAAAAATTATTTTAGTGGCCTGTAACTTAAACTGCCTCTAGATCTACTGGAAATGCTTTGATCAAAACAAAAAGAATCAAAACTACCTAAAACAAACAAATAATAAAACAAAAAGATATGGAGCCTGGAGGAGTGAGTCTAACATTTAGACTAAAAAATGAAGCCTACATGTAATTAACAGTCAAACTCTAGACTCTACACATCATGTTATCCTTAATTACACTGTAAATCACCTGAACACTTTGTGTAAACGCTTTTCTGTAATACTTTATAAACATCTAAACACGTTTATCATTATCATTTATCATTATCGCCTGTATGATGCTAAAAATCCCTGTTTAGTTTTGGAACACTTCATAATTAGACACGTTTATCCTATATGTTTAATTGGGAATCTTGAACACTTCATAAAAACTTAAACACGTTGAGATGTGTGTTTAGATGTTTATAGATGGTATGTTTATAAACACATGATTTCATATTAAACTTGTCTATACGTGTCAAAGTGTTCCAAAATATTCATATTAAACGTGTTTGAGTGTTTATTAAACATTGTTTAAGTGTTTATGAAATGTTCCAAAATTAAACAGGGACCTCTGATATTATACAGGCGATAATGATAAATGATAATGATAAACGTGTTTAGATGTTTATAAAGTGTTACAGAAAAGCGTTTATAAAAAGTGTTCAGACGATTTACAGTGTAATATTAGAAAACAGCACGGTAGGCAAAAATGGAAATTATGATCGCCAGAAACAAATGAGAAGAGTTGTCCGACATTATTAAATATCACCGCTGTCACATTACAATTTCACCAATTTGATATTTTCAAAGAATTTTTTATCTTAACATTCACAAATTTCTTATAGTTTGTCCCATCATGTTCATGAATCTAATGTGATCTATGAATCTATGAATTCTCAAAGAAATTGTTATCTCAACATTCACAAATTTCTTGATATATTATCAGCTTGTTTCATTCATTAAATAATTTAACAAAATAAAGAAGCTTGGTAATGAAACTTTGTTTATTGTTGACTTTCAAGGCATCGTATGAATGTCTGAAGAACCATGCCAGAAACTGTGCAATCTACATGACATTACATGATAGATATAGCAAAAGGGCATGCTTCTAACATGTCTAAGATTTCTCATGAACATTGCTACATGCATTTTTAAGTACTTCCAGAGCAGAAAAGAATAATAGAGAACTAAAATAAAGGAGAGGTATGAAGGAAATTAGAATGAAATTGCTATTAGATAAAGATGGTTTATGGAGAAAAACAATTAATGAGTCCTGATATGTGCCAAGAATATATCTGAAAATAAATGTTTCCATACGATTGATTTGGAGTTAATTATTGAATCTGAATAGAAGGAAACTTCAGTTATAGAGAAGTTGAAAGAAAGGGATTGAGAGGAAGGAAGAAGAAAATATGGGTATACATAAGAAAGAGAGAGAGAGAGGGAGATGAATTATGGATCAACATTGAAAGATGATTTCGAAAAAAAGAGGTTTGAGTGAGAAAGGGGTAAGGGGCTGAATCATGTATAAACATTTTTTTTTTTAATCTGGGACTCCCTTTCCCCTTTTCATTCTTTCCACCCTATACCACCCTATATGTCTCCCTACTTAGAATCAATTTCTTTGTCCCAACTGTCTCTCACTCTATTAATGTGATTGTTATTCCACGCTTTCCTACATGTCCTAGCTATCTCATCCCCTCTCTCTCTTGCTTCATTTCTTTCTCATTCCTTTTAACTCCTCTCATTTTACTCTGTCTTACTCTTCTCACATTCTTTCTATCTCACTCGAGACTCCCCCCCTTTTTTTTTGGGGGGGGGGGGTCTTCTTTCCTTCTTTCTTTCAATTGCCGTTCTTCTTTCTTTCCAAGTCGGCTCATTGCTATTTTTCTACAATATAGGACCTGTCTGCATCTTTCCCAATTTCTTCTCTTACACTCAGTCTCACCTCCCCCCCCCTCACCATCTTTCTCTCTTTCTCTCTCTCTCCTGCTCTACTTTTCCGTGTCTCAGTTTTACCCACTTCTTTCTCTTTTTTTTTCATTTCCACCATTCTTTTCACCTCTTCCATTTCTTGCTCATTCCCTTCATCTGACTCTCTTTATTTTACCCCATCTTCTCATTCCCCCTTAATAACTCTACAGCCCCCCTCCCCCTCTCTCTTTCATTCTCTCTTAATCACTTATTCTTTACTCTCCCTCTCCCTTCCCCTTGATCGAAGTCCACCCCCCCCCCCCCCCCCCCCCAGCAGACATGTCGGCATCCTCTTTCTCATAATACCCTCTGATCTTCGAGTTCTCATTCATACCCCGGTCTTTCAGGGCTGGGTCTTGTGACTATTATTTTAAAAAAGAATAATCTATTTGGTGTAAACGATACATGTAGGGGAGATCCAGGTGAGTTGCGCCACAAGGAGAGTTGATCCACCCCCTAGAACTACCACTTGCATTCAAGAAAGAAAGTTCAAACGCCCCCTGTTGGCAGTCTGTTTGTTTGTTTGTTTATTTTATTTATTCACGGATAAAAACAATATACACTTGTGCCCGCATTCAGCTAAAAGCTGTTTTTCAGCGAGGCCGTGATATGTGTCACATATCTTTCTTTTCAGTTAAGGCAAAAAAGTTGCATAACAGCTCCACAAACATGGTGAAGGAAGAACTCTAAATTGCTCCAAAAAGTGGATTTTAGAGTTAGAGGTTCGACACTTTCTATCATTTACATATAGGAACAGTTACTTTTGTCGCATTGTGGGCAACATGTAGCCTACAACATTCTTCAACACCATGATCGTGAGTCAATATGCACTATCCTTTTAGAATCCTTCACTGATTATATCTGACCTACTGTGAATTTGGAGGTCACACACCAACAATTCAAAATCCAACATTTCAGTGTTGAAAAAAGAACCGCACCAGAAACTGGAATATGTTTTTCGAAGTCCCTCTCCCACTCAGACATGGGTTCATTGTACTTTTTAACCCACACTGTTTCTTGTTACTTCATACAGCAGGTACCATAATTACATGTGGTTCTAAGTTAGACCTCTATCATGTCTACACGAAAATGGTTTTATGTCTTCAAAGTTTATATCTAAGGGTTCCATCTTATGTGTGCATTGTGGTGAAAGTTTTGATTTTTTTTATGTTGAGTAATTAAAAAATTACACTGGCTATCGCTGATAAAAAATTTTAAAATTACATTAGTAATTATAACTCATGCCATGGGATTGATTGCGCGGACGAATATGTTCCGTAATTATTCATTAATACTAGCGGAAGCAGCCCGTGGACATCCACGGGCGCTATAGCTGTGTTTATGATTAATCACAGTACCATATATTTGTCACAATAATCAAGTGAATACGTATTCATATCATAGTGGAAATATTTTCGAAGGAAATTTTGGTGGGGCGGGGGGGGGGGGGGGGGCTCCTTCTGTACACCGTGGCACCCGATATTCCTAAGTGAAATAAAGAGTCCTAAAATATGAAGTGGCCGAAATCCCCCCCCCCCTTTTTTACATCTAACAGTTACATGATCCTCCCGGCTTCACCTTGTCTCATTGAACATCAACCCCCACAAAAAAAAACAAACAAACAAAAAACAACAAACGAACAAAACAACTGTATCACAGAAAGAATTAAATTCAACTAAGAAACAGCCCCCCCCCCAAAAAAACAACAACAACACACCAACAAACAAACAAACAAACAAACAAAAAACCTTGAAAGTTCAATTTATAAAGTAATGGAATGCTTACATAAATCAAACTTCCAAAGGAGCCGATTTTCACAAATAAAAGGCAGAATAGTTTACGGGCACCAGAATCGATCCGAATCGATCGCGACGACCGCCCCCCCCCCCCCTGGATGTCTCATTGAGACCTGTACATCATCCACGTAAATCACTTGCTGAATTAAAAAGCAGATTGAAGTAGGAGCAGATTTTGATACTCTTAACAGGGAAACCCGTCTATCTCTGATTTTTATACCATTATTAACGGCCATTTTATATCTTGCTTAAGATATTTTACAAGTTATGTTTTTAAAAATTGTAATCACTATAAATATGGGAATTTCAAATGGGCCGTATACTTTCACTATGATGTATACATAGCGGCGGACAACTTTCCTTAGCTCGAACACACAAAATGACTAAAATGTCAATTTTTCAAATTGTGTAACTCAGTAGGATCTTTTTCTTTTTGGAGGACTTATAAAAATATGCTATCTCCAATATATTTTGAGTTTGACTGCCCAGAGGGAAAATGCACTCAATAACTGGATTTTAATGATATTTTGGTGTTATTAATAGGAGAGGTGCCTGTGAATACGTCACAATCGATTCACCAAATTGCCAGTTGGAGATTCTCATATAGATGTAATGATCTCATTTTTCAAACATTCATAACTTTCTTATTCTTTGTCCGATATCTTTCAAACTTTCACCATCGTGTTTCTCTCCTTTTACACAAATCAGCTTTTTTTTTTTTTTTTTTTTTTTTTTTTTTTTTTTTTTTTTTTTACAAATGTTGGATTACTTGCCCTTTAATTCGTTTCAGGATTACGGAACCAGGGCACTGTATTCAAACAAACTTGTCTATCAATGACAAGTTGCAATATCTGTTATAAGGTACTGTGAAATGACTGATTTGCTGAGAGCAAATTTTGTCGGAAAAAACTAAAACAATCGACAACAGGGGCAGGGGCGGCGCCAGGGTATTTAAATAGGGGGGGGGGGGGAATGACGCGTATAGCAACGTCGCACGTCGAGGGTCTTGAAATAACAAATAGGACTATAAAAGTTATGTCATAATTGCATGGCCTAGCCTTCTCTTCTCCATTTCCCCTTCTCTTTCTCCCTTTTCCCCCCTTAATTCTTCCTCTTTTTTTTTTTTTTTTTGCTCGCTTGAAAAATGATAGGGGGCGGCCACCCCCTGTCCCCCTGTAGCGCCGCCCCTGCCGACAAGACGCTTGATGAAACGCCCCTACAGGTCTATTGTGAACGCAACAATAAGCCGAACTCCACAATTACTGAAATTTACCGACGCATGAAAATTAAGAAGTTCTGATCCCCATGTGCGGACACAAACGACAGAATCAGTTCAATAGATTTCATTGTGACCTGTAGCAGACTGCCGGTAAG
This sequence comes from Heliocidaris tuberculata, assembly GCA_025618425.1. Classification (NCBI taxonomy): domain Eukaryota; kingdom Metazoa; phylum Echinodermata; class Echinoidea; order Camarodonta; family Echinometridae; genus Heliocidaris; species Heliocidaris tuberculata. The sequence continues at coordinate 36,557,672 of CM046836.1, forward strand.
TTTGTTCGTTCCCGGTTCGTTCTTATCTCAATCCAAAATACGATAACTCACGTTTGTCATAAATTTGTCATGAGCTTGCATGCGCATTCTATATATCTACAGCCATGGAAGAAATTATTAGACCAAGAAAGGTCACTGGCCATCTTATTTCTGCGTAAAGAAAGAAATAAAATACCATAGTTGCTGTCAATATGCAAGGAAGTGCAAAGATAAGAAACATTATTTTGTTGTTAGTTTGTATGGGTATCTACAAATAGCCTGGTCTAATAAAATTTTCCTTGGTTCTGAATAAAAGATATCCAATCTATATGGAGAACTTGTTTTGAAGCTCGCATAAAGTAATGCGACATGCTTATGTTTAAATTCAGTGTCATATTTTTTTCATAACTTCTATGCGTTCTTATTTATATAAAATATGCTTATTATCTCTCTCTTTCTCTCTCTCTCTCTCTCTCTATATGGGTGTGTGTGTGTGTGTGTGTGTGTGTGTGTGTATATATTTGGAGGTGCCGTGGTCCAGTGGTTTGGGTATTAGATAGTTTTGGGAAGCCCTCAAAAACTTTTCGTGAGATTTCTTTGATTTTGCTTAATAAATAGCAGGGTACTATTAAACATAACTAAGATGCTGTGAAGTTTTTTCCTCCTCAAGTGAAATATTTATCGAATTAGAGGTGAAAAGAATAAAAATCCCTGGTCCAAAAAAGAGGGGATGTAAATTCGAACAACGGCCACACACATTACTCACACGAGGATTGCTGTGTGTTATAGAATACGCTACACATAGCGCGAAGCGCTGGGTTTATTGTGTGGGGAACCTTCGGGTGGATATGGTCTCAGCGTGAGGCAGTGAAAAGCCGTTATCAAGCGTTTCTTACAGATATTTACACTAAAATTTGTTCGAAATCGTGAATGGAATGTTAAATAATCTCGTACATATGCCTTATGATAAAAGGAGAATAGTATGTGACTATGTTAGATAAGTTCTTGCCAGTATGATTTTTGCTACCGAGACTGTCTATGAGCTTTAAAGGGATACTTTGGTAGGCCTGCATGGGCGATTTCCGATGAGAGAGGAAAATATACTCGGAGCTTCGTGTCACTTCGATACAAGGACTTCCATCGCACGTGCTAAATCATGTGATTCATATTGGACCACCTCTGAGATAAGACTGGCTTATGTTTTAAATTTCGCGCGGTGGGAAAGTAATCAAACATATGGAAAAGTAATTACAGAGCTAGCTCTCTGGTAGAGCCTGGGATTAGTTACGTAATCGTGGCGACAACGAGTCGCGGCAGGGCAGTGCAGAAGCGATGGCTAGACTAATCAACCAGAAGTTAACCGTGTTTTGTATTTGGAAATATTTCAGCATTACACTAAACTTGTTTGGGGGAACGAGGTTACAACCAGTTACAAGACTAAGAGCCCGGGACTGGTTAAACCCGAAGTATTCGCCGAGCTCCAGTTCGGTCAACTTCGTGCCGTCCGATCATTTATGACCTTAGTCCGACGGCCTCGCACAACGGGCGTGCTATGTGTACAAGTAAACGAGCCTTTTGCAAATTCCGCACGATTTCATTTCCCCATGAGTTCTCATTAGACTGCCCCTTTAAGGCGCTTGACTGGAGATGCGAGGCTCGGGCGTTCGATCCCCGGCACGGCACTTATGCCCTTGAAGCAAAGCATTTTATCTACATTGCTCTTTTATCGTGCATCAAAAAAATGAAGTACTAAAGGCATATTGATACCAGCGTGTGCATTTGTGTTATAAAAAAAACTAATAATTAAAAAAAAAAAAAAAAAAAAAAAGTATGTATGTCATAAATTTGTCATATAAGCTTTGTACATTCTTTTCTAAGTACTCTCAAAAAAGAGTGACTTTTTACAATGTTTTCACTCCCCCGGGAATCACGTCAGTGATCACTTGTTTAGGAGTGAATATCGAGTGACTATCGAGTGCTCTCTCTCTATTTTCATTCTTTTTTATTCCCCCTGGAGTGACGTCAGTGATCACTCGAATTATTTTTTAAATATAATTATAGAGTATATAAAAATATCCAAGCTATAGAGAACTTGTTTTCAAGCTTTTAATGTATGTGTATTGCTCATGGGCCGCGGAACCGGGGGGGGGGGGGGGGGGGCTGCCTCCCCCACTTTTTTCTTATATACGTTTCATAAAACAACTGAAGAAAATTTGGAAACCGTCATTAATAAGTGAAATCAAATCAACCACCCCTTTCAAAAATGCTCCTCGGCCCTTGTTGCTAATGTTTAAATTTGTAATAAAAATAGTGCATTATCCGTATAAAAGTACTAGTAATTTTAATCTACACTTCGTTTGAAGATTGTATGCGTGCAAAATTTGCCATGCACTTAATACTCGGGAGAGAAATGAAGACCTGTTTCACCAAAAAAAAAAAAAAAAAAAAAAAAAAAAAAAAAACTTGTATCAATAACTACTGCCCTATTTCTATGACAAATTGCTCTCAGCCAGTCAGATTCAAGGATTTCAGTAGCTTATAACAGTTATTGTAACTTGTTAATGATAACAAGTTTTATGAAACAGGGCCCTGGTAAGATGACGAAATTTAGCCTTCATGACCGTACATATAGTACAGTTAACATGGTTAACAGGATATAAATAAAAGAAATAAAAGAAATTCTTGAAAAGATATCGTCTCGTATGTCACATTTATATCAAGAAAATGGCAGGTAGAACCTAGTGCCTGGGGAAGGGGCATACGCTTTCATTGACTTATCACCAGACACCACATCTTCTTCTTGATTGGGAACAGAACGAAATTGAAGTAGACCGGTATACGAATTTATTCAAATTCATGGATGATTTCTCACTGAGTGTCAATAGCGACAAACTGCTGCATTCACCTGCATTCAGATATATTATACTCCACTTAACATGCAGTCAGAATGGAGTTTGCATAGATTAACTGATCATATCCTAGAATATGGATTCGACTTTAATAGCAAAATCAAAGTATTTGAAGAAAATCATTAAATTGGAACTTTTTTTATTCTAAAAGATATAGACTTATACAAGGTGTTAAAAAAAAGGTGGAGACTTTTGATCATTAATAACTCAAAAATTATACATTATATTCAGGGGCCGAGGAGCTTTTTTGAGATCTGATTTCACTCATTAATGACAATTTTCGACCCTTTTCTCCGAGATTTTTTTAACGTGCCGAATCAAAAAAAGTGGAGGGGGGGGGGGGGGGGCTCCGCGGCCCATGATATTACACTGAGGTTTTTACATTACATTTTACATATTTAATTAGATTTTTGACGTTTGAGAAATCAAGACCACAATATATGTTTATCAGCAATTAATTCAGGATACAACAACTGCCACTGTGCATTGCAACTGAAATTCCAGAATACATTTTAAACCAATTAAGAGTCATGAATCATTATTGAAACTGGAGAGCAAAAGGTTGGCAGAAATGAGAGCTGCAACACCAAATGGCAATAGACCGCTTCTGTAATGTATACAAATTTATGCACATAATTCCCTGAGCACCTGCTAATTATAAATGAGCCTCAATGCTTGGAATCCAGTTTGCATACATTATCTGTTGCTATGTCCGGCAAGCCTCCGGCAAGCTTTCAGGTTGTCAAGAACAACCTTTGTTTGAAAGGTATGTAGAAAATTTGCATACATTACGGAAGAGGTCTATTGTGGCGTTTTGAATTAACTACTGACACACACAGATTTTGTGGCCTTGATTTGTCAAAAAGCGAAAAATCTAATCATATATTCAGAGCAATATTTAAAGTGCGCCAATCACCTGAAAAAATAATTTGTGTACAGCTAGAAAGTATAAAATCAACCTCAAAGAACTTTGTCTGGTATTCTGTAGGTCAACAGTTAATGAGTATGAAGGAAATAAAGGATAACATGAAAATGCTCGCGCGGAACCGAACTCCGAGTTTGGTTCCGCGCGAGCCTTTATCTTGGCGAGCGGGTACGGGTGCGTCGAGTAGTCTACCCACGAGTCGCTTTTACGCTTATAGAGAGTGTAATTAAAATTGCAATATCTCTTTACAGAATTTTGAAGCCCATATTTTGAATATAGTATAACGACATGAAACCTCTAACATACAGAACAAAATTATTTTTGGTGATTGGTACCCTTTAACATGTTTAAAGAAAAGTATTCAGAGAAAGGACAAAACTTGCTCCCATTACATTTTACATCCTTCAACTTTACAATGTAAAAACTTCAGTCTGATACGAGATGTAACGTTTGAGTTATTAATTATCAAAAGTGTCCACTTTTTTAAAACACCTAGTACATCTGTCATTGAATCTTTTTTTTTCCCATGAAAAATGGGATTTTGCTCATCAAGAAATAGACTTTGGCTTTTTATTAAAAAAATATCTGGTCAGTATCGTTTTCCGATGATCGAGTACTACACAGTCTATTATCAAGAAAATGGCTCCCAGGGGAAGGGGGGCGGGGCGGGGGGGGGGGGTAGGGATACGGAGGTTCCCTGTTCCCAATCATGTGGCGAAAAAAAAAACTGAAAGAAGAGAGAAGGGAGAGAGGGGGGGGGGGGTGATGTAGAGGGGATAAGGAACGTGAAAAGAAGAGGATAGGACCCATTTCAATACCTTCCTTCTATTCGAAGGCCTTGTCACTAATACTTTGTATTAATTTATCCAGCCAGTAAGATTGGTACGCCCCTCCCCCATTGATGTCAGTATTCCCTTAACATCTGGACCCACCCTAAGCCACTGGTGATTCAACACAAATGTGAGTGGGGGAAAAAATCACATTTTATGAAACAACCTGCAGTTCTTTGACAGAAATTTCCATTTTGTAAAAAAACAACTACGACAGCTCTGTGTGTCTAAGATGGCACATCACCTAGCACCCAAATTACATGTGATCAGCGTGGCCCAGGTCGTCGCAAACCTGACATATACGGATTTGATACCAGCTGTGGAACAGGGACTTGCAAACTTTTCAAGAAGGAATGAAGAAGGTGGAGGAGAAGGAGGAATGCTGTGTCCCCAGAGAACAGTGATGAACATCGAAAAGCATGATGGGTAATCGTTTTATTTCATGTCAACAAACTATCATTTTAGCGAAATTTGCAACTTTGCAAGGAATTGTCTGATATTTACAAAATATATTTTCTTTTCAAACCAATGACAATAAAATACTACCTTTTTACCAATTAGAATATATAAAAACGAACTTAAAATATCTTCTTTTGAACTCAAAATTTGACTGTTCACCATATTGGCCCAAGAGATCAAAACATCGCTCCAAAAATTATTTGAAATCTTTTTTGCTAATTCTAACAAACAAGTTGAACCGTAAGTGAAAACTGAATTATATGTGCTCGTCTGAGCACTAAACAGGCTAAATACTCTATCACTGAGACGCAAGCGCCTCATCCAGGCTATTTTAACAGCCTTAATATAGCTTCTCAAATCTACCATCTTAACACCACCATGACCATATTCCTGAATTATTTGAGTTCGTTTAATTCTGTCAGGTTTATTACCCCAAACAAATTTTAAAAACATGCTATTCAGCCTTTTTATTTGTTCTTCATTTGGGTTGGGCAATGCATTCAACAAATAATTTAACTAAGACACCAACAAAGACTTACAAACAACAATTCTTCCTAAAACTGTGAGCTTTCTTTTTTGCCAATTATCAATACATTTACTGATCTTATCTATAACCTTTCCATAATTCAGTACAACTATTTCCTCCATGTTTAAAGAAAATTCAACCCCCAATAGCTTGAAATGTTTTTTCCCCCACATGGTGTTCATTTCAGGACACAATCTTATGTTGGAATATCTCCTATCTCCAAACCTAATGGCAGAAGATTTTTCTAAATTTACTTGTAATCCAGATAAACTTGAAAAAAAATCAAGGGTCAAAAATGTTTCTCTAAATGACTTTTCTGACCCATCCAAAATGAATGTGGTATCATCTGCATATTGACTCACTGTCGCAATCTCTTTTCCTATTTCAAATCCATTTATTTTGTTGTTTTGTCTAATCAAGCATCCTAATATCTCTACACATAATATAAAAATGTACGGGGATAACGGATCCCCTTGTCTACATCCCCTGCATATATCAAAAAAGGGAGAAATATGCCCATTTACGATCACGCAAGAAGATGCATTACTATAAAAAATATTACACCAATGAACAAATTCTTTAACAAATCCCCAAAATTTTAACACCTTTCTGATAAAATCTCTGGATAAAGTGTCGAAGGCCTTTTGGAAATCGACTAGCAATAGCAAACCTATTGCGTTATTTTCTTCAGCATATGACATGACATCATATACAGTACGAATAGTGTCCATAATGTTCCTTCCTTTTAAAAATCCACTTTGATCCAAATGGATCAGTTTAGACAAAACTGTTTTTAACCGATTAGCAACAGACAAAGAAGCAATTTTATAGGATACATTTAATAATGAAATAGGTCGCCAATTTTTTAATTGCTTCCTTGACTGTATCCCTTTTGGTAACAAAGTTATTACTCCTTGTTGTTGTGTTATTGAAAGTTTGCCCATTTCAAAAGCAAAATTTAAAGATCTTAACAAAAATATAGAAATGTCATCCCAAAAGGCCTTATAAAACTCCACCGTAAAACCATCTGCTCCAGGTGATTTTCCATTCTTCATCTGTTTCAAAGCAGCAGTAATTTCTTTCAAAGACAATTTACCTTCCAAAGAGTCCGCCTCCACTTTATTAAGTTTAGGTAATTTTGTAACATCAATAATCTTACTTATTGAGACAGACTCCACTGCATAGTATGAGTATAACTTTTCATAATAACTTACTACTTCAGACATAATATCACTCTGATTTGAGATAGTTTGACCATTTTCTTTCTGCAGCATGGGAATCAACTTATTAACAAAATTCCTTTTTTCCAAAGAAAGAAAATATTTTGATGGCTTTTCACCATGTTCCACCCATCTGGCCTTTGACCTAACAAATGCCCCGAATAATTTCCTTTCCCTTAATTCCTGCAGTTGCATTTGAACAAACTCATACTCATCTAACAAAAGAGCAAAATCATTAACAAAATTCAACCTTTGAAACTCTTCCAAACAAAATTCAAGTGTACCTAATTTCTTTTTCAGATTTATTTCTAAAATTCTATTTTCTTTCATTTTCATTGAGCTGTATGCCAATGTTTTACCCCTAATTTCACACAAGAGTATTTCAAAGAAGAACTGATCATTTATTTCAAATCTTAACTCCCCTTTTGGCAAATGTTCTTCCCAATTTATTGCGTATTGTTTTGTAACCATTTTAATTGTGTCCTTTATCATTTCTACATATTTTTTTCCCTCAAAAAAGAATTATTGAATTTCCAAAACCCTTTACCCTTTAATATTTTTACCAATCTAAATTTCAAACAAACCGGACAATGATCAGATCTATATTTATTTCCAATATCACACCCCTGAACCAATGTCATCAGCTCACTTGATATAAAGAAATAATCCAAACGAGCTCCTTTTGAAATTTTTTTTACATGCCATGTACATTTCACAGATTCCAGGTTAAGAGCTCTCCATGGATCACACAAGTTTTTCTGTGATATTATGTCCAACAGTACATCTCTAGCCTTTGGATTGTTTACACCCCTATAATGATAACAGTCCTTTTCTATATTCTGAATTATATTCCAATCTCCACACCAAATAATATGTGGCGTTTCAAACTCATCAATCACGCTCAATATATTTTTGTAGAATTATGGCGAATCAAGATTTGGGCCATACACATTAATCAAAGTGATATCATAAGCAAATACCTCTAAATTTAATGCAACCCAATTCCCCAGTGGATCTGTTCTAACGCTTTTAACTTGATATTCAAAATTATCGTTAAACAAAATAGCAGTTCCACGAGATGCACTTGTCCCGTAGCTCATATAGCATTGATAACCCCACTGACTCTTAATCTCAAACTCTTGTTTCTGTACCCAATGCGTATCTTGCAAACAATAAACATTACAAGTCATATTTCTCAAGTAAGTAAATACATCCTTCCTTTTTTCTTTCCCACCTAAACCTCGACAGTTCAACGTTAGAATTTCAACCTCACCCATCCTTTATGAACAGAGTATCAACCACATTCATGTATCTTTCATTTGAGAATACATGTATACGTATAACCAAAAATTTCCCTCGATTATAATACACAACCATGCCTAAATGAGTATGTACATATCAAGCAGAGATTTTCTGTGTATCATTCCAAATTGCATGTCTTATTAAACATAAAAAACAGTAGGAAAAAATTCCACTGATACATCTGACAGTGCCATCTTCAAGCAAAAGCCTTACTTTGCTTGTGACATAGACACCCTCAAAAGGTAAAATAAAATATAAAGAAATGAGAAAAAAGATCTTGTTGGACCACTGCTGTCTAACTACAGAACTACAGAAGACGTCTAAAAATGTTCAAACAAAAATAGAATATAAAACCCCTGACTCCGGACTATAAGACAAAGGTAAAGACCATTTCAATTAAGACCATTTCAGTTTTACATATATATTTTGCCATCAATGTATAATTTTCCCTTCTGGAATTTCACTTTCTGTCCTCTCTCATATGCCGCTTACATCACAGGTTTCAATTCCACTTTTTGAGCTCTAAGACAAAGGTAAAGACCATTTCAGTTTTACATATATATTTTGCCATCAATGTATAATTTTCCCTTCTGGAATTTCACTTTCTGTCCTCTCTCGTATGCCGCTTGCATCACAGGTTTCAATTCCACTTTTTTCTTATGATCACTTGGACATAAGTCTTCTACGACATACTCTTTGGCATCTCTTAATTTCATTTTTCCTTGCTAAAGCACTACGTCTCGCTCTGCTCTTTTTCTGAATCTTACAATGATATGTCGATCTTTCTTCCCGTCTGCCCTTCCCACTCGATGGGCAGCCTCTATATCCATTTCTCCTGCAATTTTCAATCTTTACAAAGAGCTCTAACGATTTCCATGCAATTCTCTCCCTTGTTTTCCTTAATTCCACCAAAACGAAGGTTATACGCTCTGGAATAACGTTGTATGGCAATCACCTCTTCTTGAACAATGGCGACACTTTTCTGCATATATTCAACATCTTTCTTGACACTTTTGGTTTCTACTCTATTCCCTTTCGTTTCTTTCTCCACCTCATCTACTCTTTGTGCCTGAAATTCGATACTTTTTTCCAGCTCCTTTTCCCTTTCAAGTACAGCATCCAATTTTTGATGGACCGCTGCTAAACTGGCCAAAAGCTCCATTCTCAAACTTCCTAGCGAGCCAACTAGCTGCGATTGTCTGATAATTATGCCTCATTTCGTAATCTTTTGTCTGTAACATGGAAATAACTATTAATGTAATACCTGTTGAGATAGAGACCAAAATTAAAAGAAAAAATAGATCTGGAAAGTAGTATGGCCTTACATAATAATAGGTCTTAAAGGCGGTATGTAATCTTTGTAATCTTAAATGCTGTTTACTAAGTCCATAGCTGTGGTATTCATGCATTCTGTGTAAACGTCATGCAGCTTCTGAGTTAAATAAACCAATGACTTCTTTTTAGATGTATTTATATTTATAATTGAAAATAGAAATCCCAAACCCCATTACGTGGTATGGCTAAAAGAGTTTCATATAAGCCCTACAAATCAGCTGTGCACTTTACTTTGAATCGCACCTTCGATTTCCATCTCCCTAATATACCGTATGTACGCTAAACGTGTATATTATTCTTTGAGACATTCAAACCTGCCTTTTATAGCATTTCAGAATAGATATGTAATTACGCGCAATTCACTCAACGGGGAAGACTGTCTTGTTTTTAACTCCGGTTGGAATTCATTCTTGTCAAAAGCGTGAGGGGGTAGGGGGATACAAAAATTACTTACGAAAGAGGGCATTCAGATAATCAGACTAGCCGAGAAGGAAGGGATGGGGGCAGGGGCGGATCCAGGATTTCGTATAAGGGGGGGGGGGCACACAAATGCAGGATTGTCAACTTTGGGAAACTGCTTGGAGGGAGACCCATATTTTTTTGGTCTCTCGCCAGCCCTCCAAAAGTCGCTCAGTAGGGGGGGGGGGGGGGGGGGGGGGGGTGGCGACCAAAAAAAAAAAAAAATTTCGCCAGCCCTCCAAAAGTCGCCCCCCCCCCAAATCCGCCACTGGATGGGGGCTTCTTTTTTTTGGGGGGGGGGGGGGAAATCATATCTAAATTTTGGTGACTCTCCAGAACAAGGTGATCCCATATTGAGCCCCCATATAGTCTACACGTCGCGATGAAATGATGATCTTGACAATCCGTCTGTAAAAAACAGGCAAATTACACGAAAGAGAATGAAAAATTCGGTGTCGGTTTACTTCGCGCTATATGATCATGATGATGTATTCGCCGAATACCAGGGTTGCACCAGGGAATTGCTTGAGAGAATTGTTAGGATAAATATCTAACTAAACACCCTCTGGCAAGGGGTGGTTCCTGTTTTGTAAGGAGGGGGGGGGGGGGCAATTGCATTCACCTGCTTAAAGGTATTGTAATCCAGTATGGTTACAATGCAGTTTGCATTCATAGTCTTAGAAAATGTGATTTCTGACAAGCAAGCATTGAAAAAAAAAGGTGTGCCTCATAACTTTTAAAAAGGGTTGAGCACTAGCCCCTACGTCCGCCAGTGCCTCTAACTCACCATCTCTTGCTTTTATACCATTTTCATATCCAGGGTCGTTTTTGTCATGCCAGTATACAGCTCTGCTGATAATATCGTCACAACCAAGATTGTTACCCGTTACCCCCAAAATGGTGAAAAATACAACTTGTCGCCTCACATGTCAACAATCATTGTAAATGACGCTAGAACAGGGGCACCCACAGCGGTAAGTACTCCCATAACAGGCACCAGACATTTCGATGGCGAGATTTAAATCCCACCGCTGCCACCAGCGTACAGGTGTCGTAGTCGAGTGGTTCAGTCACTTGACTGGGAATGCAAAGGTCTTGGGTTCGAACAAGGGCACGGCTTTTATGTCTTTGAACAGGCATTTTAGCGACATTGCCCCTCTCCACCCAGGTGTTAAATTGGTATACCCGGGAGGATGCAAACGTCATTATGATTGGATTAGCATGTGCTCTTCCGGTAGGGCTATCAGCTTGATACAGTTATCAGATATATTAAAATCTTAGACGTGGTCGGTAACGTGTGGGATAAACTAGCTTGGACTTGCCCATGTGTTTTAACAATTACCACTGAAAGACCTTCCGTTTTTATTTTCAGAATAAAAAAGACAACATTAACGAGCAAACCCTTATGGCTAGTAACGAGGTAGTAGATCTACATCACCTACATTATAATGTACAGGCAAGGATCGTTTATTCCATATTTCAAACTTTTGAATGTAGATACCAATATGAATAGAAGGTATTGATATTGATTTTTGTTAGGTAATGGATGGGGATCATCTCACTTCTATGAGAACAGCAGCAGCGTCGGCAGTAGCCACAAAGGTAAGTAGCAACAGTAAAATGGGGTTGATAAAGTGGGGAGAAAAATACACTGGAATAGTGAACGATTTAGCTCTTGAAAACTATAGAAGAACCCTGTAAAATGTCAAAAAGTGCCCTGGTAAAAGAAAGAAGCAAGAAATACGTAAAAATTGATTGAAAGAAATATCTCATTTACTACCGCGAATCCCAGGAAAAGAGTATTTTTTTTAACAAAATTCGGCGGTCTAAAACTTATATTTCGTATCTGGGGAAGTGATGATTTGAATAGATTCTGTTACTGTTTTCACCCTGACTTCATTATAAAACGAAATACAGCCAGTGCATGATGAAAGCTGTCCACCCATCCACAAAGGTCAAAACAATGAATTTTTATTTATTTTATTTATTTATTTCTGATCTATTGTCAGGGTAACCCATTCACCATTAAGTAGTGGTCTTCCATGGGGCCCTGAATAATAATAAACATATTTACATCAAAATGCATAACGTATATACAGACATAGTTCAAAATAAAAATCCTCAGTAAAATTAGAGAGTGCAAAAAAAGCAATAATAGACGTGGCGCAAACGAATACTCATTTGAAAAATAAACAAATATCAGTAAACTAGCTCAACTGTAATGTCAATATGAAAATATTGATTCAGTCGCAAATATGTGCACAAATCATACTAATATTACAGAATAAGCACTGAGTGTATGTTAGGCTGAGTTATTCATAAATTACAACTTTGTTTAAACATCCTCTTAAATGAACTGACAGAGGAAGCTGTTCTCATCGAATTATCGAGCTTATTCCATTCAAATATAGAAGATACAGTTGGGCTACACTTATAACAATCAGTGTGAAATCTGGGCACGCGTAAACATCCACTGTCTCTTTGTCTAGTATGATGCTCATGTACATCGTTAGGATTGATTAAGCCTACCTGAAGGTAAGAAGGTGCTAAGTTATGAACACATTTATATATCATCATAACGCGACTTAGCTCAAACCGTTTGAGCCCATAGAATTTAATATATTCAAAATATTTACTATGTATACCAGGCCTGGATAATAGCTAAAAAATATTCTCCCCCCCCCATGAGTGAGTAAACGGGGGGGGGGGGGGGGGGTTGCTGGCGGGAGTTTTGGAAATAATAATTTGCAGGAAAAAAATCTATGTCGTACAATTTTGACAATCATGGTTCACTACGTCAAAACTAATCATTGATCTATAATATCACTAGCGGCCAGTTCCTGCTGTAAAAGCGAACGTGGCATACCTAAGTACAAAGAATAAATAATATGCCCTTAAATGCTATTTTGTGCACCCGTAAAAGTACCATCCTATGTCGTAACCTCCTTTTTTCCGGCTTCTCAGAGATATTTCGGAATTGTACCCCCATCCCTCTTCTGCCCACCCACAGAGGTCGAATCGGTGTGCCCATGCATGCATGGTGGTTCTGGTAACATAAATCATGAGGAATAGTATACGTTGGCCTGTATTTTAGTTGAACTGTTGACACTGCCATCAGAGTGATGCCCGTTGCACCCGAATTAAGGCGTCATTCCGATTGCGTCAGTACCTGCGCTAATCGAGCCTGTGAAGGCAATTAGCTCATGCCAGTTACTAAAAGGATTTATGTGCATTCATCTTGCAATCGCTTTTACAACGGTATCACTCTTGCATGACGGGCAAAAGACCATACGAGTTCCTGACGCAGTCCTAACGTCAGCAAATGACGCCTCATGTGAGCCCGGTTTCAAGGTCTTTCGTTTTAATTTCTGAATAGGGCATAACCTTATGACCATGAGGTCCAAGACAGTGAAGCACATCATAGTTTTCATTTCTTGTAACAGTTGTTTTATTCAATTTAACATTTATGTTAATTTTTGTTCCTCCTTGTCTCTAGTACCTTGCAAAAGTTGGATGGCGGTCTTTGGCGATTCTCGGAGCAGGTGTCCAGGCAGAGGCCCATTTACATGCCTTGCGACATATTGCAGCCATCAGCGAGGTAATACCCCAGTCCCCAGTCACACCGCCAAACCTACCGATATTTTGATTATTCGAGGTAATGTCATTTTTTGTTCCGTCTGTTGTTGGTCTGGTGTTGGTCTTGTCGTTGTGACTGAGGTAAACAAGCAAATTGCGGGAACCCCGCAATACTGAAATTATCTAATAAAAAATTCATAATAATCATTCACTTTAAATCAAAGCGAGAAGGCCGTTACTACCATGTATTGTCAATGGCAGTAATGGCCTACTTGCGGGATGGCGACTTAAATCAGACTTAAATCAGACATTAAAAGGGAATAGTTTTACCAAAATTCCTTGCACCTTAAAATAATGCATATATGGCAAGAGTAACTTTCTGTTGCGTTAGCATAGTGAGGATGAGAAAATCCGATCTATTTTTCTTAAATGATAGTGGCTATAAGTAAGAAAGTATTATCTAATTTTCTAATTGGGTAAGTTCCGGGAGAGAAGAAGTTATTTGTCCGAAATCAATAACCCAATTCACATGTAAATCAATATAACAAAACGAAAGGCATGGAGTAAGATTTTGAATTTTTTAAAAGAGCTTCACGTCATATTGTATATTTTGTTTGCCTCATGAAAGTATTTATGTATACTTCATGTCAAATGTAGAGTCGGTCTCTTCTGGAACTTTTTGAAGATAATTATGATAATTTCCATGAAGATTTCCCGATATAATTGAAAGATTTCTTTGTGTTCCCAAAATATCAGAATACCATGACAGACAAACTCCTTCAATTATTTTTATTTTTTCCTTCACCTATAAACAAATTATCTGGTATAATTCCAAATTTCAAATGGAACAACAACAACAAAAAATCTACACAAAATTCTATACTATTTCCTTTAAACCAGAAATGAGGACTCAAGTCATCTTGAACAAAAGAAAAACTTAAGATATCGGTCAAACTTTCTTTGTTAAACTCGAATTTCGGATTTGAATTTTAGTAGAAAACGGACCACTGATTAAGAAATTACTTCGCTCAGTGATGTTGTTTTGTCTGGTCTCTTTTTATTCTCCCGTTTTGTTCATATTGGGCCTTATATAAATTGGTATGTAAATTAGCTTATTTCTTACTTTCTACATTCCCCCTCCGCGTATACTATGTACATAGTGTACTCTCTATGTAAATATATTATTAGCATAATCACGATGCCTTGCTTTATTTCACTTTGATATAGGTAAGGTTATGGACGAGATCATTTGAAAAGGCCAAGACTTTTGCCCAGAAGTTTTGTGTAAATGCTTGTGAGAGGGCCGAGGAGGCGGTAAGAGGGGCAGATGTAATTGTAACTTGTACTTCCTCGACTAGTCCTGTTTTGGAGTCTAGCTGGCTGAAACCCGGTGCTCATATCAACTGTAATTTCTTTTACTCCTGGGCCCCGTTTCATAAAACTTGTTATCAATCACAAGTTACGATAGTTGTTATAAGCTACTGAAATCCTTGCATCTGATTGGCTGAGAGCAAATTTGTCATAGAAATGTGGCAGTTGCTACTGATGACAAGTTTTGTGAAACGGGGCCCTGATATTGTTTTCATTTCTAGTACAACAAGAAGGATTATATCCATGTAATCTACACTATATGTGACCCTAGAGTAATCCTTGCGTTCAGGCTCATAGGCGGATCTAGGGATGGCACAGAGAGAGCTGCGGCATCGCTATCAAAAATAGATAAATAAATAAAAACAATTTTTAAAAATAAGATAAAAATCATTGTGTAAGTAAGAAAGGCCGATGCCCCCTCACTTTCTTAAAAATGTGAGAATTTTTTTTTTGGGGGGGGGGGGGGCGGGGGAAAGGGGAGGGATTTACTTGTCAGAATTTTTTCCAAAGTTCATGCGCTTCTGAAAAACTTAGAGCTGCCCTTTTTTCCCGGAAAAATCTTGGATTCGCCTCTGAGGCTGCCTTGAAAAATATCAGGCTTTTATGAACAACACTATCCAAGTGTTTCAGTGTACTGTTTCGTTTTAAGTTGACGCACATTATTATGAAATAGTGTCTCTACGCGCTTGGGAAAATATCAACATATTAATATAAAAATTATAAGGAATATGTTTTTATACCGTGATCCACAAAGTTTGAAGTAAAGTTCACAAGGTTCCTAAACCCCAGTCACATAGACAAAACCAACACCAAACCGACAACGGACCCCACAACAACAAAAAATTATCCCAAATGGCCAAGATTTTTTCTGTCATCGGTCGGTTTCGAGTCGATCTGGTGGTATGACTGGGGTAGGCTACTGTATGATATATTCGACCTTTGGGTTTCAATTGTGTCTTCTTTTTTAATCGTTTTCCTCACTTCCTTTGACTATATCAGGTGTCGGGGCCTGTGTCCCATGGGCTCAGGAGCTTGGTCCGGAGGTCATGAGAAAAGCTGTGGTCTACACAGACAACACTCCAGGGGCGTCGAAGGAGTCAGGGGACATCCTACATTCAAAGGTAACTAGGGCATATCCATCATAGGGCGTAACCGTCGTACGACCCGTTTGCCCATCAGAAAATAAAAATCAAACAAAAACTTAATCCCAAAAGGGCAGAGGGGGGAAACCCCCCTGTTCATGGATTATCTTCTACCCCTAGCAATCCCGCATATAGTCTCGAGTTTACCATCTCTTGATAGATTTGTCGACAGCGGCCTATTGTAAAGTCCCCCCCCCCCCCAAAAAAAAAAAAAAAAAAAAAAAAGAAGAAAAAGAAAACAACAAACAAACAAAAACAAACAAACAAACAAACAACAAACAAAAACACAAAAACAAAAACAAAAACAAAAACAAAACAAAAACAAAAACAGAAAACAACAACATAAGAAATAACAACAAACAAAAACACAACAAACATAACGAACAACAATCCAAACAAGCAAAAAAACAAAAACAAATAAATAAACGCACACACACACACAAACGTACACACAAACAACAACAGCACAACAAACAGCAAAAAAAAACCAAAAAAAACCCCCAACAAAACGGGGTTGATCAGTATACGCACCCGTTTCAACCAGGTTTTCCTCGTGCTAGTGTCTTTAAAGTGATGATATAGACAAAATGACTCGTGCTCAAGATAATGCAATCTCCATAACAGGTTGCTCTGAGTGAAAGTTGAGAAAAACATGACACTGATTGAGGAAAATGTTTGTAAGAAGGTTCAAATGAAGGCCTACAACAAGTTTTTTTTAAATCTTCCTCAAATGATTGCAGGTGAAAGTGTTTGGAGAGATAGGTGAGGTCATCAACGGGGCCAAAACAGCCAAGAGAGATGATATTACTGTCTTCAAATCTCAAGGTATTTTGTTGAAAATTCTCAAGAATAAAATAGGAGCAATATATGATATCATCGTGCTAACTACTATCATAGGCGTACCGAGGGGGGGGGGGGGGTTGTTTTGGGTGTTTTAGGTGTTCAAACACCCCTCTTTAGCAGTGTTTTTAACGCCAAAATGCTGATAACCTTCTTTTTTTGTTGTTTTTGTTTTTGTTTTTGTTTTGCTTATCAGAGAATTTTGGAGATTTTTTCTTTCTTTTTTTGCTTGTGAGAAAATGAAGAATAATCTTAAACACCCCCTTTGAAAAAATCCTGAGTACGCCACTGACTACTATGTCTTTGTAAAAGTAAAATTCTTATCTGATTTACCCAACACTTACAGATTCAAATGCTACTGAAACGTTTAGAATTTTTTTTCCGGTAGTGATCCCAATATTATTTTGTACAGTACACACTTGTCTGAGTTGGCTCTCTTCCTAAAAATACTGTAACACTTTAGAAAATCATGTATTTTTGTTATGACGATATTTTGTATCGCGGCTATAGGGTCGATTGCGGTTCGAGTGTTAACTATTCGAAGAGCAGACAGATGATATGAAGACAACAAAATATAAAGTTCAAGATGATTATGTTTACTAATAAAATCGGATGGAGATAATATTGTATTAGAAGCAGTTGAAGTGCTGTTACTCCTATTGTCACGCCATCCTTTTTTTTTTCTTTCAAAGAAAGGTTTTATTCAATCATTCTTGAACAAGAACAAAACAATAGATTTGAACAAAGTACATGTTGCGACATATCGGTAAAAAAAAAAATTGTTACATCAGTTGCACATGTCTCCATTTATCTAGAAATACAACAAATTTATTGATATTCAATTTTTATTAATTTATTGTTATTTATTGTTAATTTCTTGTTATTATTCTGTATTATTTCATTGTTATCAATTGTTATTAATTTTAATTAATTTATTGTTATCGATTGTTATTAATCCATTGATATTAATTGCTATTAATTGATTGTTATTAATTGTTATTGTTTTTAATTAATTGTTATTGATTTTTATTGTTATTAATTAATTGTTTTTAATTGTTATTAATTTATTGTTATTAATTTATCTTATTCACGAGGACCTGCATGGTTTCTTACTAAGGGGCCCCGGTACATAGTGGGGTATAGGAGATGACCATAACGAGGAACATAAACCACAAAAGAGGCACAAAATGAAGGCCATTTCGCAGGATTAAGCTTGGGATCTGGGGCCTGTTGCACAAAAATTGCGGTTGAACGCAACTCAGGAAAATCAAACGCAACTCTATTTTCAGCCAATCACAAGTGCGCATTAAGGACTTGCGTTTGATTTTTAGGAGTTGCGATTAAACGCAAGTTTTGCGCAACAGGCCCCAGAAGAGTAAAGAAAATGACCATCGTGTTTCTGCTGCGTGGTACCTCGATCGTAATTATAAACAGGGGCGGCGCTACAGGGGAGGGGGCAGAGGGGGCGACCGCCCCCCTATGATTTTTCAAGTAGTGAAAAAAGAAAAAAAAAGAAAAAAGAAGAAAAGGAGGAAGAAAATGGAGTATTAAAAAGGGAGGTCTTAAACATATAACTCTATATTACCCCTGTTATTTAATGGAGAAAAAATATGACGTCATCTTTAGGTCGTCTTGCCCCTCCTATCAAAATACCCTGGCGCCGCCCCTGATTATAAACAATCTCTCACAGGAGATAAGAGGGTTGATTGATTGGCAAATATTCATAATCATGAAATTAAAGTTATGTAATTATATTTTACCTCAAACTCACAGGTTTGGCTATTGAGGATGCTGTTGCAGCGAAACTAGTCTACGATAAAGTCAACCGTCTCAATGAGTAATCATGAAGCACACAAACGATTCGGGTCATCCATTGTGAAGTTCATCTCCCTGCAGTGGCGTATCTAGGGGGCAGAGGGAGGGGGGGGGGAGGAGCACGTGACCCGGCACTTTGAGGCCGGCGCAAAAACGCAAAAAAAGAGAAAAATAAAAGGGAAAAATAAATCATAATCCTTATTATGCGCACCCCAATCCACAGGGTAAATGCATTAGAAATACATTCTTTGAGAGTTTGAAATGCGAAAATTTCTAAAGCTCGGTCGCTTTTTTCCCTCGCATAATTATTTTCTTTCAGGATCTTGTAATTTTGCACCCCCAGTATATAGTTCTTAAATAGCGTAAAGGGTTCAAAATTTGAAAAATTGTCGTTGCTATGCTTACTATCATGTAAGTTTCATGTGACTCTTGCTAAATATTCAGGCCCAGTATAGGTACAGCATATAGTATATAGTACAGTATTTGCAAAGGTTCAACAATTGAAAGAAATCTCAACTTTCGGTCGCCTTGCTGAATTTCTCGACTATTTCGTAAATTTTGCTCCCAATTTTAGAAGTGAGTGAATAGAAAACCGTTTATCTATCTACAAAATTCGAACTTTTCTACGGCGCCGAATTGCAGTAGTCAACTGTAATATTTCCTGGGTAAAATGCACAAGAAATTGTGTTTTTTTTTAGGATTAAAAATGGAAAAATTTGCCGCTCGGTCGCTTTTCCCCTTCGCTTGTACAATAACGTAGATAAGTTCGCGCACTCCGAGGGAGGGGGCCGGGGAGGGGCGCGCAACTTCATGGTTTGCCCCGGGCGCGTCAATCCCTAGATACGCCGCTGCACGCGCCCCCAATCGGAAGGCGAAAGAATGATTTAAGAAAAAGAGAAAAGTGAGAGAGAGATGGAAAGGGAGAGGAGAGAGAAAGTGAAAAGAAGCTGATGCGGGCCATAATTATCCCACACCCTCTCCCTAATCAACAGCCTCGCTATCTAGGACTTCAGTTCATCCAACGAGTGATATTGGTGCCCCCCACGATGCCGATGGGCGATGGCCATATCTGGACCTACGCTATACGCCACTGTTTTTAAAGAATATTTTAGTTATGATTTAATAAATGAAATGTAATTACATGTATTTTAAAAAAAGAAGAAGAAAAAAAAAAGGAGTACAATAATGTTACTTTTAATGGCCGCGTGAGCTTTGGAAAACTTGGTAATATTTGGTTTATTCTTTACCTTTAGCATGTTTAGAAACTCTATTTATTTTTATATATAGTAGACCAGCCAAGATGATTTTTTTAAACTTTGGACGGCATTTTTGGGTAATGCTTGGCATCCATGCATGCTTAAACTCTTGCAAAAATACTGAGGAGTAAGGTACGGGCGAATGCCACGCGTATTTTAGCCTAAAAATGCCATTTTGGGCTCAAAATTTGAAAGAATGTCAAAAATTACGATTTTTAATTTTTTGACCAAATATGTAATACCTGATAAAGACTTTTCAAGTGATGTCAGTTTCATTTCGAGTTTGAAGCTATAAATCAGATCAATATACATTTGAAAGTTGGATATTACACACACATGTATGGCGCAATGAAACATAAAACTGTGATTTACTCAAAATAATAGGTTGTGAAAACTACCGATATTTCAAAGTTTTTTACCCAACGTAAGTTTGTCAATTTAAACGATTTTTCTTGATTAAACATACAATAAATATTGTCATATCACACACAGAAAAGAAATTATTGGATAAGGTGATAGATAACTCATTTTATGTTATCCCAAATGGAATGATGTATTTTTACTCGATGCGCATTTTGAATGAAAAACACTATTTAAATGTATACATCTAGACTTCTTGAGTGTACATAAGGCAATTATCCCATGTATTATCAGTGTAGTCCATGGGCCACAAACTGAAAAGTCCCCACCCCCTTAGAAAGAATCTTAAATTAATGCTTTCTGTTTGATGGGTCTATTAACTATCAAAATATGCTTCTTTTCCCTAAATTAAGAGGTGGGCGTGGCCACAAGGGCTATTACCATGGCAACGGATCAAGAACAGTAGAATTTCAGAAAATGTCATGTATTCATGATTAAGAAAGTACAAAAACTTATTGTAACATTAAAAAAATGATGTATCAAAAGTTTCTCAATTGATTAAAACCCGAATGAGAGTCATAAAAAGTGTCCATCATGTTTGAAAATGGCTGTTTCCATGGAAACAGTAAGAAAAAACTGATATTTGAGCAAAAAATTCCTTGATGCTACCGAAAAAAAAGAAGTAAATGTCAATATTGTACATGATTATCTTCTCTTTTACAAGACACTCAGTTATCATAATTTGTAAAGGGGTGATGGATGTGACAACTACATGTTAGGCCGTTACCATGGTAACAAATATATTCATTGTATTTCTAATAAAATACAGAACTATAGTTGTTTTCAACATGACATATTGGTAAACATGTAATAATTTTTGTCGCCTGTTTGATTATATTCAAAACTTTAGTTTAGAATAGAGCTAAATTTGATTTATTAAAAAAAATGTATGTTGCCATGGAAACAGAATGTTAATGAAGATGACATCTTTCAACTAAAAAAAGAAATGTAACTAACCAACCAATAGAAAATATATAGCAACCAGATCAACAAACACCCTCGGCTATTAGAATCTGCTCGTCGGCTGTGAATGTGACCATTGTATATAGCTGTTACTAAAAAGTAAAAGCTTATACAAAAAGTGGTATTGTCTTTCTACCAGAATTTATATTTACTTGATTCAAATCTTGATACAGAAGATATTTGTCCCCAACAAAATTGGTGATATCAAAATTTTTGCATTGAACATGATGATAGGACCCGTTACTTGATTCATTCAAAATTTTATCTATTTATCTATTTATTTATTTATTTATTTATTTATTTGAACTTATTCATACAAGGATAAAAACCTGATCAATATAAAACTGTTTTGCATCATGGTCCTGATGTAAAAGGAATAAACAATAAGGTATAGCATAAAATGATAATAAGTTTTACAAGAAAATACGTAATATAGGCACATAATTAAAAAAGAAACTAACTTAAGTAAAAACAACAATAATAAATTTCAAAAATAACCAACTGAGTATATTATGTAATGCAAAGCCTAATGTGGAATGTGGATAACATCCATGTACTAAAGAGACTACGAGATAAAAAAAACAACAACAAACAAACAAAACATGACCAGTATTAAAAAATATCCCATACATAGTTCTTTGTTCTTTGTGCATTGTCATCTAAAAGAATATCCTTAAAAAGTCAAAGTACTTTTGAAATTTATTTTTGAAAGTCACACAAAGATCATATACATACATACATATATCAATGGTATTCATTAAGGTTAGCTGGCAACTAAACCTGGGCCGCGGAACCGGGGGGGGGGGGGCTGCCCGCCCCCCCCCCCCACTTTTTTGAGTAGACACGTTTATAAAATCTTGGAAAAAAGGTGAGAAATTTTTCATTGAATGAAATATCAGATCAGCCCCCCCCCCCCACACACACACTTTCAAAAACTCTCCGCGGCCCCTGCTATATGTAATCACAAATTTAGTTTTGATGTAGAGTGTATCGTACTTAAAATCACGAGTTGGCAACTAATCAATATTGGTCACAGACCAGGGGAGCGTTTCATCAAGCGTTTTGTCAGTGATTTTTACAGACAAATTTGCTCTCAGCCAATCAGATGCAAGGATTTCAGTAGCTTATAACAGTTGTCGGTAATAATCACTGACAAAACGCTTGCTGAAACGCTCCCCAGGGCGGCAAAGCGTCTCGTGTTGAGGGGGGGGGGGGGGGTAAGGTAGGCACCAGCAGAAAAAAAGAACTTCTGTGGGAAAGGGAGCACACAAAAGGCAGGGGGCATTAATAGAAAAGGCACTTTCTAGGGAAAAGGGAACGCATAAATGGAAACGTTAAAGTGAATACATAAGTTTTAGACTTTATATACCCCTACATTTTTAATCCATTCTCAGGAATCCTATTTGTTTCTCTCTTTATGACAGTGTGCAGTTGTGTGTGAGGGTCTGTGATGGTCTGTATATTCATTTTCCGAGCGAGCAATATATAGCTGGCTGTGACATTTTTGGAATTGTCCTTGATAGACATGTAGGACTTCGACCCCTATTTTGGTGGCAGAGGCCTTTTCTTTTTCTTTTTCTTTCTTTTTCTTCTTGCTAATCACTCTTTCACATCGAGACTTCGGCCCCCCCCCCCCCTTTGAAAAATCCTGGATCCGCCGGTGACATCGGATTCTTATGAAGATGAAAAAGTAATCCTGGTGGGGTGAAAATTACGATCTCATCATGAAAGACTGGATAGACCCAGGGGCGTCCCTGGGCCTTTCTGAGTGGGGGGGGGGGGGGGGGGGGGGGGGAGTGTCGGGACCACTAATTTACCGAAGAGCCTGAGTTACCGATAAACCTTTTTTTGTGAACGACGACATCATTTTTTTTTGGGGGGGGGCAGGTGCAGAAGCTAGTAATACAATATTTTTTTCTCAACCAGTGTCAACCGTGAGTCTATCTTCATTAAACAAGTCTAATTCGAAGACTTTTTTTCTTGCCGATTTCTAATTAAAGCAACGCTTATTCCATTTCGGCGAGCGAGCGTTACGAGCGAGCGAAAATTTTTAATCTTATCATTTTATACTGAACATGTCGAATAGCATCTTCCCGCCTAAACCACTTATTAATCAAATGAGTGTTTATTTCATATTCGCGAGCGAGCGCCCTTTCAATGTTCTATTTTAATAGCAATTGGCAGCAAAAACAGGAGTGTTGTGGCTGCTGGGCGGGGCGGGCTCAATAGTGTTTAAGAGAATGTTAATTTTTGACTGGGAGAGTGAGCATAGAGAGCGAGCGAAAAATATTGACATTCTCTTTTTATAATAATATATAGCATAAACGGGATCTTCTTGCTGCGAAGCGGGGCGGGCACAATCGTATTCAGTAAGGGAATGTTAATTTTATTTTATTGAGCGAGCGTAGCGAGCGAGCTAAAAAAATTGTTTTTTAAAAGGATTGGTAGCATAAACGGGATCTTCTTGCTTCGAAGCGGGGCTTGCACAATCGTATTTAAGGGAATGTAAATTTTACTTAAACTGTTTTTATTATAGTAATTGGTAGCATAATCGGGATCTTCTTGCTACGAAGCGGGGCGGGCACAATCGTATTCAGTAAGGAATTTTATTTAGGTGAGCAAATGATTGGAAGCATAAACGGGATCTTCTTGCTACGAAGCGGGGCGGTCACAATCGTATATAAGGGAATGTTAATTTCATTTTTGCGAGCGAGCGTAGCGAGGGATAAAACTAATAAACACTTTTCTTTTGATAATAATTGGTAGGAAAAAATGGGTTTTCTTGCTTAGGGGCGGGGCGGGAACAGCTGTTCAATTTATTAATTTCTTTTTGGCGAGCGAGTGAAAAAAGAATAGCACTTCTCTTTTGATAATAATAATAATAATATACCATATCTACCCTCCCATGCCATAAGTATTGCAACATGGTGAAATTCGTTAAATTTTTGGTTAGTGACTTCTCTTTGTTGTAGCGGTGTTTTGTCCGAAATCATTGAACACTGACCGTCATTTCGGTATATAATGAATGTGCACCTTGTTCACTTTCTCATTCAATGCTACTGAGTCATTCATGCAAGCACCATGGTTAAGACAGGGGAGTTATCTAACGAGCAACGCCGACAAATCGTTGCATTGAGACAGGAGGGGGTTTCGGTAGCTCAGATTGCTGATCGCTTTGGGGTATGCCGTCAAACCGTGTACCGAGTGTGTAAACGCTACGAGGAAACAGAAAATGCCGACAAGCGACCAAGACCTGGCAGAAGCAGGAAGACCACGCCCCGGGAAGATCGCTACCTTCTGCGTCAGGCTCGCATGACGCAATTCGATTCAGCACAAACTTTGGCAGCTCGCTGGAGCGACAGAATTGGTAGCAGAATCTCAAAGAGAACAACACAAAGACGCCTGTACTGTTACAATCTCCATGCCCGCATTTCCAGGAGAAAGATTCTGATATCTCGCGTCAATCGCCTAAGACGCATCAGGTGGGCCACCCGAGTGAGGGATTGGACTTTGGAGAACAATCGGAGGCACTTCGTCTTTTCCGACGAGAGTAGGTTTTGTCCGTCTTCGAACGACGGAAGAGTAAGAGTCTGGCGTGAACCTAACACCTCATACGACCCAAGGAACCTTACTTACACCCAAAGGGGTTCAGTTTCAGTCATGGTCTGGGGATGCGTCGGCCTCTATGGAGTTGGCGATCTTGTTGTCGTAGACGGGAACATTGATAACTCCAAATATCGAGATATTCTGGCCCACTTGTTTCCATCCATTGCTAACATCTTTGCATGCCAAATCCTGCTTAACAAAAGAAACAGCTGAACCAAATATCATGACCAGGACGACACAAATATATTATATGACAGGATAAAAGTATCTTCATTTCAATGTACATGACTACAAAAATGGTTTATTATGAGAAAAATCCAGTGTCATGCATTCCACAGGTGATCATGAGTGTCTTGCAGCTAATGTACAGGTCAGTGGGTATCTCACAAATAGCAGTGCTCTGACATTACTTTGTAAAGGAAATGGCAGCCCCCATGGGAATATGTCTAGCAAGGAAACTGCAACTCTTTGAGACACTGCTCTCCTTCTCAAATAATCAAATAGAAGTAATTTCAAGATATTTGTAATAGGCTGACAATTATCTACATGATGGTAGGCTAATGTTTGTTGCCTTTCATTCCCCTTTAAACTCGATTCTAGCACGAACAGGTAACCAGTGTAGTTTCTTCAAAATAAGAGAGATAGATTCACTCGAAAGGGACCTCGTAACAAGCCGTGCAGCAGAATGTTGGATTCTTTGGATTCGGTTCAGTTGAGTTTCAGGTAGATTGTAGAGAAGGGCATTACAATTTTGATAATAATTTGTAGCATAAACGGGGTCTTCTTGCTGCGGGGCGGGGCGGACGCAAACAAATTGAAGAAGATATGTATTTCATTTCGGCGAGCAAGGGTAAAATTAGGCTTTTAATTCATATTGAAAAGCATCTGCACATATATACCACGCCTTTTATTGATCACTGATATAAATTATCACACAAGCATTATTTCATACTTGCGAGCGAGGTAGCGAGCGAGCGAAATTTTAGGTATGTAATTTCATATTGAAAAATATCTGCTTGCCTACCACACCTTTTGAATTTTCTCGAACATTTTATCTAATGGGTCTACTGGCGAGCAAGCGAAGCGAGCAAGCTCAAAACTTAGAAAACTTAAACATGCTATGAGACTATATGTAGAAAGGCAAGCGGGCACTTATCATAAGCGAAAGGACATTTATTCGAAAAGACAGCATGGACAAGGAGCTGGTGTAAGAGTAACAACAGGTCTGAGGACTACGAGTTCATCTGAGTCCATAAAATTAGAATTTAGTTTTTATTGCCAAGGGGGGCTGGGCACAGCGTCCCCAGCCCCCTAGGAGGTATACATACCCTTTGAAGAACTTAAAATTTCCTTTGCCCATGGACGATGTCGAAAAAAAGTATTGATGAAAACCCAATTCTACGATATTAATAAGTTAAAAATATGGCACTCCGGGGTGCTGTATGTATTCAATTTGAAGAAGATTCCCTTTACTTAAGGATGATTCCTACCAAGTTGCTTTAAAATTCAATAGTGCAATATTGAGAAGGAGTAATATATTGCCACAGGGGCACTTCATGGCTCTGCCCCCTGCCTCATTAAGGGATGTGCACCTTATTGGAACAAATCCAGATTCCTCCTGCCTAAGGATGATTCCTAACTAGTTTGGTAAAAAATCCAGCCATGCATTTCTTAAAGAAGTTGAAATAAAAGTGAAAAGTTTAGCACGACGGACGAGAAAGATGGTGAGCGATCGCATTATAGCCCAAGTGAGCATTTTGGCTCAGGTGAGCTAAAAGGCCAACAATCAGAAGTGAAAGGGGCACTTCTTGCATATCATAAGTGACACTCATCAGCTATGAGTATGAGAATGGAAAAGGGAGACTGGAGTATTTATTATTTAAAAAACGGGCAATTATTGAAAAAAAAAAAAAAAAAGGAAAAGGGACACCTAACAGATTTTGATAGGGGCATTTTGATCAGGGGAAGAAGCTCTCATTAAAAACGAGGGCTCTTATTAAAAAGAAAAGGGGCACGTTTCATAAAGAAGTGACACTTTTTAGGGGTTAAAAGGGCACTTAATGGAAGGAAAACCCATGTATCAGAATGAAAGGGGCAATATTATTGAGGATAAATAGGGCACTCAACAGAGATTAAAAAAATGGAGCACCTATTAAAGAGAAAGGATCATTTTTCAAGTAGTGAAAAAAGAAAAAAAAAAGAAGAAAAAAGAAAAGGAGGAAGAAAAGGGAAGAAAAGGGAAGAAAGAAGAAAGAGGAGTATTAAAAAGAGAGGTCTTAAACATATAACTCTATATTACTCCTGTTATTTAATGGAGAAAAAAATATGACGTCATCTTTAGGTCGTCTTGCCCCTCCTATCAAAATACCCTGGCGCCGCTCCTGAACCCACATTAAATATATAAAGAACCATGATATATATAAATGTTATAATGTTCATATAACATATAACATTTTTCCAATTATAGTTAATGATAACTTATATAATAAACAATAAAGATGAAATAAAGTTATGCTTTTGCACGACAAATCAATAAAACCCCGAGAGATCAAAGATCTTTTTTAACCATATGCAATATTGCAAATTGTAACTTACATTTTGGGGGAAATCTGATTCAGCATTATTTAAATAATGTTAAAGTATAGTGTTAAAAACTGATGATTAATCTCCTTGAATAATTTTGCAGAATGAGTACAATAATTTAATTTGTAGACTTTAATTTATAATTTATTCATCTATTTTTTTAACTTGATGTATTAGTGTGCTTTGATAGTATTTCGTTGCTCTGATAATAAGCTCCACATTAGCATCAACCTGCATACATGTTAAAAGAGAGGGTTTTTAATCTTCTGTGTCTCTGACAGTAAAAGCCCGATTAGACCAAGGAAGTACTAGTACCTCCTTAATCAGACTTCATCGATGTTCACTATTATATAAATAGTGCATGTGCATGGTCTATCATGCACTATACTGGATTATGTGCACGACAGATACTAAATTATCCCGAGTGAAGTTTTGTTTATATAGACCTGCACGAGGGATAATTTTGTATTTGGAGTTCATATAGTCCGGTAATGGTGCATGAATAGAACATGCACTGTAAATAGACCCCTGGATCTATAGCTGTTATTGTGTATTAGGGCCGGGCCCTAGGTCTTGTACGGGATTCCCCATGCAAAAATCAAAGTTATAGGTGCACTATAAAAGTTTTGCACGTCACGTGATGCAAATCTAACCAATCACAGCGCATATTATACATACACTATTTACTATAACAAAATATTTGGACACTACCAGGGGCAGATTTAGACTGCTAATCGGTTATAGGGAATTGGTATGTGACTGGCCCATCCATTCTGTAACATACATGCAGGCAAGTTTTCTTACATATTCAATATGATTATGATACATTATCAATACCTTGGCAAGACCGACTTCCGATTGGACGACCAAAGGCCAAAAGCAATGGAGACAAAATTTTATATGGGGTGGGCGCTAATGTCTTTATAGCTCAAAATCAGCTTTACAGTATTTAAAGTTTGTGAGCGAGCAAAAATGTTGACATTGTTTAGTCAAAATACTTCTTTCTAATATCTAGAAAGATTTGAATTGAAAGCTCAGATTATATCTATTAAGAATCTGACATTTGCTTGTATGTTGTTCAATTAGGAATGCGTGGTAATTTTCAAATTCAAATAGTTTGTGATGTGTAACTCATTATTAACCATGACAACGTCCATGGGGAACACATCCACAACCAACTTTAAAGGCCAAGTTCACCCCAAAAATTGAGTTGAATCAAAAGAGTTAAATTAAACGACCCGCCTAAAAGGCCCCCCCCCAAAAAAAAAAAAAAAAAAAAAAAAATCATTAAAATCGGATTTATAAATGAGAATTTATGGCATTTCAATGTTTTGCATTGTTTCATGAAACAGTGACATGCATAACATGGGCTGTATGCAAATTATTGAGCGGATGATGTCATAAGTTCACTTTTCTTTTTATTATACGAAATTTCAAAAATTTTAATTTTCTGCTCCAAGAATGTAAGTTTTGATTCCTCATGGAATGTGTAACATCATCATTATTATAACTTATAGTGATACAATGAAGAGAATCTTTATACACATCTATGAAAAAAAAAATGAAATTTCAGATAACAGAATACAAAAGGAAAGTGAGCTTATGACATCATCGGCTCACTACTTTTCATACAGCCCATGTTATGCATATCACTGTTCCATGAAACTATGCAAAACTTCAAAATGTCGAAACTTTCGTATTCTTATCCTATTTTGATATTTTTTTTTTCTGTTTTGTTTATCTAATTTTACTCTTTTGATTCAACTCAACTCAGTATTTGGGTGGACTTGGCCTTTAAGGACTTGGCTTTTAAGGACTTGGCCTTTAATGAGCACATTGATGTCATCTGCACTAAAATTTCTAAAAGTATAGGTATTCTAAATAAGTTAAAGCATTTTCCACAGAACATACTCAAAATGATATATAATTCTATTATCTCACCTTATTTTCAATACTGTAATCTTGCCTGGAGTTCCTCGACTACATATTCAATGCTACGTTTATACAGATTACAAAAAAGGGCAATAAGAATCATTTTGCATGCCAATTTTCTTGCCCATACAAAGCCGTTGTTTAATCACCTGAATATGTTGAATATATTTGATTTTTCTGATTATGAAATTGCAAATTTTATGTACTTGTGCTATAGAAACTATATATCAAGCAGTATTTCAGAATTTTTTTGTCATAATGCTGATATACATTCTTATAATACACGTGGATCTTCTAACTTCTATTTACCTAAAATACGCACCTCGCTAGCAAAGAATTGTATCTTTTTCAAAGGGCCCTAATCTGGAACAGCTTACCTTTGTATATTAAATCTAGTCCATCACTTAATGTTTTTAAAAGGAGATATAAAACCCTATTACTCAGTAGATATGTTAACAATATTTGATCAGGTCTTGATTTGTTTTGTTTGTTTGTCTTTTGTCTTTGTCTTTATTAATGTAAGTTTTTTTTTTTCTTTCTTTTCTTCTTTCTTTTGTCTTGTTGTTAATCTTATCAGTTTCTATATGCTTATACTGTAATTTTTTTCAATCTGGTCTTGTTTAACTCTCATCTTATCCTAATCGCAGATTTTCAATTTCAGTTTTTTGTTAAGGTGGCAGCACTAATAAGGCATTACCTTTCTAGCTGTCTCCTCATTCTCATAAATACTCTCTTTCCCCTATATTTTCTCCAGATTACCTTTGTGATGTATATTATATTTTATGATTATCTTTGTAATATATGTTATTTTTACTTTATATGTATGCTATATTGTATGTTATTTTATGTAAATGTTTTTATGATGAATTAAATAAATTCGACAATCAATCAATCAAGCTGATTCTCATAGCTACGGGAAGAAATGATATGTTTCATTTGATATTGTTCAAATTCTGTTTGTTTAACATTTATTTTGAACTGGTTGTTTACATTTCTTTCTTTGTTGAAAGATTTCATCTTTATTAACATTCTGTTTCCATGGAAACAGCTTTTTCATAAATCAAATTTAGCTCTACTGCAATTATCGAAATTTTTGAATATAATCAAATTCAGAATATAATCAAACAGGTAGCAAAAATTATTAGTTGTTTACCATTATTTCATGTTGAAAACAACCATAGTATTTTATTAGAAATACAATACAATAAATATATCTGTTACCATGGTAACGGCCTGCACATGTAGTGGTCACATACATCACCCCTTTACTAAAACAAGTTATGATAACTGAGTGTCGTGATGTAAAAGAGAAAATAATCATGTACGATATTAATATTTACTTTTCTTTTTTTTTCAGTAGCATCAAGGGATTTTTGCTCAAATATCAGTTTTTTCTTACTGTTTCCATGGAAACAGCCATTTTCAAACATGATGGACACTTTTTATAACTCTTACTTGGGTTTTAATCAATTGAGAAACTTTTGATACATTATTTTAAAATGTTACAATGTATTTTTGTACTTTCTTAATCACAAATACATGACATTTTCTGAAATTCTACTGTTCTTGATCCGTTGCCAAGGTAATAGCCCTTGTGGTCACGCCCACCTCTTAATTTAGGGCAAAGAAGCATATTTTGATAGTTAATAGACCCATCTAACAGAAAGTCTTAATTTAAGATTCTTTCTAAGGGGGTGGGGACTTTTCAGTTTGTGGCCCATGGACTATACTGATGATACATGGGATAATTGCCTTATACGGTACATCGTGATAACTCCTTGGTACACTCAGTCTAGATGTACATTTAAATAGCGTTTTTCATTCAAAATGCGCATCGAGTAAAAATACATCATTCCATTTGGGATAACATAAAATGAGTTATCTATCACCTTATCGAATAATTTCTTTTCTGCGTGTGACATGACAATATTTATTATATGTTTAATCAAGAAAAATCGTTTAAATTGACAAATTTACGTTGGGTAAAAAACTTTGAAATATCGGTAGTTTTCACAACCTATTATTTTGAGTAAATCACCGTTTTATGTATCGTTACGCCATACATGTGTGTGTAATATCCAACTTTCAAATGTATATTAATCAGGTTTATAACTTCAAACTCGAAATAAAACTGGTATCACCTGAAAAGTCTTTTTCAAGTATTACATATTAGGTCAAAAAATTAAAAATCGTGATTTTTGACATTCTTTCGAATTTTGAGCCAAAAATTGCATTTTTAGGCAAAAATGCGCGTGGCATCCGCCCCGTACCTTAATCCTTAGTATTTTTGTATGAGTTTAAGCATGGATGCCGAGCATTACCCCAAAAATGCCGTCGAATCTTTTTCTAGAGCCTTTTTTTATGTTTGGCTGGCCTACTATATATAAGTGTTTGAACTTATGGGATATATTGCCACTAGTTTGTTTTCCATGGATATATGGAGGAAAGCCGCCTCCTCAGAGCACCAATGATTCATCAATCTATTTCTGTCTCTTGAAAAAATATTTATATAATATTGAATGGCCTTGAGTGGGATACAAGAATATATCGCACGAGCTATGAGCATATTTCACGAGTCGGCACGACGAGTGAAATATTTTCAAAGCGAGTACGATATATCCTTGTGTCCCACGAAAGAAAAGCCATTCAATATTATTATTATTAATGGTATGATACCTAGTTCCTCAATTTTCACCATTACATGTCCTTATGTTTTTGTATTGACTTCGACATAAAACACAGGTAGAAAAACATTTTAGTCCTTACCCAAGCATTTTGCAAGAGCTGCGCGCATGCATCCAGTGTCTTAACCTTTGCGTATTTAAGCGCGTATTCACTTTTTTACGCGTCACGCGCACCCCAAACCATGAGATATGGAGATATATTGCACGGTCATCCGGGTACTTTTACACAAACCATGAGATATTGTTTTAAAATTGCACGGTCATCCGGGAACTTTTGCGCAAACCATGAGATACGCCAATTTTTCTGGTCGCCTGAAAACCCTTCATACAAATAATAATAAGGCATACTGTATAGAAAAGACTTCAAATAAAAAGACTTCAAATAATTATTATTCACGATGTTTAAAAAGGAGATAGAAGGGGGCAATAATATTTTGGGGGTACATTTTCTTTGTGTATGGCATTGTAATAGCGTTGATGTTAAAAAGGAAAGCAAAAGAGGCAATACATTGTTCTGTCAATCTTATTTATTCTATCTATCTGTACTTTTTTGTACATATAATGTTAGTATCTGCTTGATAGTAATGCAGACAGCTTATTCTCTGAAAAGAAAAAAAAAAGTTCATCGTATCTTTGGGGTGCATTTTTAGTACCCTATATTTTTTGACAAGCTAAAAAAACAAACAAAACAAAAGCAAAAACAAAACAAAAAGGGACAGCACATTTTTTCACATTTCACATGCCGATTTTCTAAGAATTTGGCATCCAAATACTTTAGGCTTGATTTTTTAAATTAAAAAAACAAACAACAGATTATTGTAATCAAATCTCGTACAAGTAAAGTACAGTGTATACTGATATTAATATTAATTGCCTTAAAAACCTTCATTTAATCATTTGTATGATAAGCATGGGCGGATCCAGGATTTTGTAAAAGAGGGGGCACTAGAGCTAGCCGGAAAAGTACACAATTAAGGAGGCAGTTTTTCTTATTGTGTACTAAAGGTATGCCAGTTGGGTTTCAACTGTTTGGGGGGGGGGGGCGGCCGATTCGGTCTCCCCCTGGATCCCCCCTGACAAGTATAGGCTTGTATATGTTGTCAAAATCTCATTTTTTATATTATGGTGTTAAATTTTGTGTTTTGTTTGAAACTATGAATGAAATGAAGTAATAAATTTGTTGTCTTTTATATTAAGAGGCCATTAATTTGTGTCTTTTTTTGTAATGAACAGAGTGTTTTACAACACGGAGCATGTATGTTTTCTTCTCATAACCGGCTCATTTTATCAACGTGCCCTTTGGAGATTTTGGGGCACGGATATAGGACACCAAAATGAAGAGCAATTTTTCATTAGTGGACAAACTTGGACCCTATTTAAGCAGCAAGACCACGTATACACGCGGCAAAATACAAATTACATTGGGAGTAAACGACAGTGGCGTATCAGGACATTGGCTTCTATTTCTTTTCTTCTTTTTTTTTTGGGGGGGGGGCATCGGAATGCCAATGGTGATCCATTTTGAGTGGGTACTTCGACAGATGTTCCTTTAAACCATCTGATTCTTCATTTGTAAATTATTATAGGATGTGAATTTATTTTCACTTACTTTATTTAGTGTGTCATAAGCAACAAAATATATTCAGTGAATTCACTTACAAGACTGAATCGAGGCGAGCTAGAGCACAAAATGTTTGGCCACATGCATTTCGTCATTAATTTTGGTTTTCGGAAAGACAATTTTAGGGCAAATGTACTGTATGCATGCATAATCTGTTGATTTGTGTGAATATTTCAGATTTTTATGGCGTTGAAACTTGCTCCGTTGGAATTCATTTGTGAATAGATATAATTCATCGAGTTATACCCCCGATTTGCCCTCCTCTTCATTTGACTTCAGGCAAAACGTATACTCGAACGTATGATCTGTAATATCGTTTTGCGACTGAGCAGAAAATTTCTGAGAAAATATCCATAATTTATGAAGTTTTAAGACCAATAGGATGAGTATTTACTTTCATATAATTGTCTTTCATTTGACAGAAAAGACAATTGCTATGTTGAGTAAATTATGCAAAAATACCGTAGGCCTATAGGCTATTATTTTGTTCTTTTTCTGGTTTTCTCAAATGCCACGAACAGTGGTGTACTTCGAAATTGCCTGTGAAGCTGAGCTAATCTCCGATACCGTTTATCATTAATGTCGACGTGGAAATTTAGGGATATTTGGTTATTATTTTTGTCAAGGCTCGCAATATATGAATGAAAATGGTAAGCTATGTATATGATTCATACAGAATTATTGATCTTCTTCTTATATTGTTGTGATACTGCTACCTGCATGGATATGACATTTGTTCGCTTTATTTGTGTAGTCCCATATGTGGATTTTTGTGTAGCTACCGTAATACTTTCTTACACACCAGCAAATTATTGGCAAAAATTGCCATTCATTCCTGTATGATGGGGAGCCCTATGTCTGCCATTCATTCCTGTATGATGGGGAGACCTATGTCTGCGTACCTAAGATTTTGACCTGAAAATGAACAAGAATTTCTTTAATCATGTTAATATTCCTCTAGACATGCTAGATCTAGGCTCTAATTCTAAACAGCTAACATACTAAAGCTCGATTTTATATTCAGAATTAGACTTAGAGTCTATTCCTGAGTGATAATTCTAAAGTCAAGAGTATGTTTGCAAAAAATCTCATCAAAATTAGAGCAAGAACAATGCCATTTACACAAGAAATAGCAGCCATGTCATTTCAACATTGAAAAAACAATGGTGCCCATGTCTGCGCACTCGTTCATTTTACACGCAGTTTGGGAGTTTTGATGTGAAAGGCATTTTGAGGCTTGTGAATAAAATGTCTGAAAGTGAAATAATTTTGACTCTTTTTTTTGCATGAATACATACATGACATATCGCTATGATAAAGAGAAAAGTTTGTGTTCATTGCGTATTTTGTTTTATCAGATTCGCGCAATTACGCGTCTGCGCAGATAAGGGCACTCTAGTCATACATAGTCATGACATTGCACAAATAAAGTTAAAGAAGCTCACAACGATGATTCGGAGATGGCTCATTGGTTCTCTCATTCTGTGATATAATTTCTGTGTGAGTTCACTGACTTTACTCCTGCCTTGTCAGGTCATTTAATCAGCTGTTTCAAAGTCAAAGATAGTGCAATTGACTGGCGAGAAGCACTCAGCAACATGAGCAAGCATGGCATTGGCAACCCTCTCCAGGACAGCATCTACGCATTTTGGGAGAGTACTTCTTCAAGATTCAAGTGTGTTTCTCATCATGAGACATCATTGAATCACTCTTCGAAAATTATAAACACTACAAACACCTACATATTCAACAGTCGCTTCATACTTTCATGTCCCATATTAATTAATTCATAGTTTGCACAGATAGATTCTTTGAACACAAAACAGGCTGAAGCGATTTAATTTCATGGAATATTTTGCAAGGTGCAATCTATAGCTTCTATAACTTACCGAAAATGTGCAGTATTGGTGATATAGGTTTATATAAATTATAATACAATGTGTTGCGATGTCTGTTTTTATTTCTGTAGGCGAGTCTTGATGACACAGAGGATGTGGCTTTGGATTTTGGCACAGAAGATGAGTGGAAGAGACACAAAACACTGAGGTATATAAACAATAAAACCTGTTTATTGTGTCTGGAGTCTTTGTCTGCACCGATTTTCTATGTCGCCCTTTTGATATATAACTTCAGATATTGACACTGTGTTGATCTAACTATGTCAACGAAACTTCTAATTTTCTGGGCTGATTAAATGCATCATTTAATCTAATATATTAGAGGTGTCATCCTAAAAAGTCAGCCAAAGATATCTTGTGTCTTTGCCTGGCATGAAAGATTGGGATGCACTACAAAATGTCCTTTAAAATGGCTCTGTCCTGAATAAAATGAAGTTTTGTAATAAATGTATGTATAGAATATAGATCAACAATTACATTGCAATCTGTTGCTAAATATATTATTGATGGTGATGATGATGATAATGATGAAATAATACTGAGACTAGTAATAGCAATAACAACCAGAACAGCATTTATAATGATAATAATACACATACTATGAACACTTGTATTGTGTTGTGTCCATCATGAAGTAATGCACAATCTAACCAACTGAAAGAACCTTTCCCTGTTACCTCATTTCTGCAGGTACCCCATGGCAGCTGTTGCTCACCTATTCTTCAGAGTTAGTGCCCTCCTGGCCTACCTCTTTTGCAACCTCTTCAGCAGTAGTTTCATCCTAGACTTTGTGGTGACAGTGTTCCTCCTGGCGGTGGATTTCTGGGTGGTGAAAAACGTGACGGGGCGTCTGCTGGTTGGACTGAGATGGTGGAATCATGTGGACGAAGATGGGACAAGCCATTGGGTGTTTGAGGCGAGAAAGGTAACAGAAAATGTCAATCTGTCTTTGTCTCCCCTGAAATTTTTTTTTTTCTTTGTCTCTGTTTTGAATAGTTCTATCCGTACTTCCTCCTCACATTCGTCCCTCCATATTTTTTCTTTCTCTCTTTGTCAATCTTTTTCTCAATCTCCTCTTTCTCCCTCTCTCTAGATCCCATGAGCTCTCTCTCCCTGTGTCCCCCTGTCACTCCTCACCCTCTCTCTTCACCTGCCCCCTCTTTCTCTCTCTCTCTGGCAGAACCTCCATCCTGAAAAAGGTCACTATTTCAGAAAGTACTTTATCAGTCCTCTAAATTTTCATGTGTTAACCATGTGTTAATACATGGTGTGCTGAATCAACTTGAATTATGAAACTTGCTGCCATATTCATTCGTATTGCCAACTTAATATTTTGGAGGGTGGTTGGTTCATCAATAAATTTTGTTTTCTTTCATGGAGCCATGTACATGTCCATCTTGTAACAAATCCCATTTGGGTCAGTTTTATATTTATGTGTTTGTAAAAGTTTTGTAATATGAATATGACTGTAGTACATGTGTAGCATTAGTTTGTAATGAGAATACATGCTTACATTATTCCATGTCATTCTCTTTTTTCAGGGTTCAAGGAAAAATGAAGAGTCAGGATTAGAATCAAGAATTTTCTGGTTTGGTCTGGTGGTGTGCCCTATCTTCTGGGTGGTTTTTGTCTTTACAAATATATTTGGTTTCAAAATAAATTGGTTGGTAAGTACATGCATTGTGTGCAAGTTTAACCTTTAAAGGTCCCCTGCAACCCAAATGCAAGTTGATTTCTGTTGATGTGCAGGGATGCATACAACTCATATTTTGTTATTCAAACATCTAAATATGTTTCATAGATTTTAAAATATTTTTTGAAATCATTTTCTAAAACATGCTACCTAAAAAAGTGCTCTCATTCCTGCAGTGACATCATTGACATCATCTGTCAATCATTAGTGAGCTCAGGAGAGACAGTGGTATGTAGTTTTGCCAGAGATGTCCATCTGTTCTAATAGACCATACAATGCCTACTTAGTAGTTGCTATGTCAGACATGCTGTAGCATCACCAGGAAAAAAATGGTAATGAGGAGGTATTGTTTGAAAGCATGCAATTCTATTGTGAGCATGTGCTGAGCTGGGGGGAAGTTACATTCCACTGTCTATTACAGATTGTTAGTGTAGCTGACTGATGATTGACAGATGATGTCATTGCAGAAATGAGATCTGGAGCTTTTTTTTAGGGTGGAGCTTAGGAGGTTGGAAAAAATATTTCAAAAAACATTTAAAATCTATGAAACATATTTAGATGTTTGAATAACAGAATTTTAGTTGTATGCATCCCTGCACATCAACAGCAATAAACTTGCATTTGGGTTGCATTTGGTTGCAGGGGCCCTTTAATTGGTCAAAAAATTTGATTAACGTACAGATTGGGGATTTTAGTGGAGACAAATAGGAAGAGATATTTTTATTTTAATGGTAATGCTCGTGTGTTGAGTAACCCTCCTCATTTTAACACCTTATGTGTCATACTTTATAAATATTTGACACTACAGGTAGGTTAAGTTTACAGTCAAAGCATTTGAATACGAAACTTTCAGACCAGAGTTTTCAATTTGACTAAAATTAATAAACATTAACATGTGTGGCTAAGTATGGGCTAACAAGGGTGTTCTTTAGTTATGCTGTGAAAATTGAGGCCAATAATGAAACATCTCTTCATCAAAAAGCAAAGTGATTAATAAAAAGAAGTAATCTTCAGATTTTAACATGTTGCTATTAGACACTTTCAGCGACACAAGTCAACTTCTAAACTACATGTAGGTTTGAATTTGATTCATGACTAATTACATGTATGTGCCAAGAAGGTTGTTTATTTAAGTTTGTATACTGTGAAACTTAATGCCATTAAAGAAAGTTTACTATCAAATGTTAAGTGTTTTAACTCTTTTATACCATACAAAATGCATTCCTATGGGGTTTGTGTGTAGGTCCTGTGAAAATTGAAGCCATGGCACAGTGAGGGTTAATCAAAGAGTAATCTTCAAATACAGTTATGAACTAACAAATATTTTAAAAATAAAATGTGCAATTAGATTACAAAGCAACACATTTCAGCCATGTTAATGACCCAACAAATTGTATTGTATCTTAATAAAAATGAGTAATTACTTTGTAACTTGATGACTCCATAAAGTGATTATTTGCACCTGTTTTATGTTTGCACTGATAAGATCATAACAACAGTTGCCGTTATTCTCAATGGAGCAAATCTTTACGGCTACATCCGCTGCAAAATAGGCTCACGGAAAGAGTTATCATCGATGGCTACTCAGTTCCTTGGTCAACAGATGCTTAAATCGGTGAGCTATGAATATGCTTTTTTAGTATCTTTAAACTGTGATTAATTCATTATTTGATTTGTCTTTTGTGAGGGTTATTTTTTTGTTTATTTTTTAAAGCAGGAGTAAGCCCTAAGAATCAGTTATTCTTGCTTTCATTCTAACGAACATAAACAATTTGAATGCATAGACAGCATACCTCATTAGTCATACATGATTTTGAAAGGAATGTGGTCATCCCACATTTTTTAGTTCAACAAAATCTATATTTCAGACTAAATTTGGAAATTCATGTGAAATATTCCTTCCCTGACTACACATACCAAGTGACCATAAGGTGATGTTCATTTTGTAATTTGTTCAATTACAACAGAAAGCAGAAAATTGTAGCTTTTAAATATTTTTTATTATTTGTTAACTCTAAATGATGACCAAAGGGTTTTCTTTAAATGCAAAATTCTTATTCAGTAGAAGTTAAATAATTATCCATGTCTCTTCATTTTAAGATGTGCATACTTGGAGATACATTGCAAATGGGTGACTTTCTTTTTTTAGCATACAGGCATCGTATTCAACTGAATGCTACTAACCAAGGTCCATTTCTATCCCTTCTTTCCTTGTTAATATACACAGGCAATGTCATCAGCAACGCGGCCACAGACAACATCATAGGTACTAGAAGATTACTGGAGGATGTGTAAAAGAAAGAAGTATTTATCTCGAGTCTTCGTTCTTGATTCCATGTTCCTAACCTAGGGGTTATTTATTTGAAAATAGATGAAATGTGCTCTATTAAATTTGATGTATATGATGTGATTTTGTATTGAATTGTCGTTTTGTGTGGTATTGTATTGTGATGTGACTGAATATCTACTTGTTAATTGGGTACAACAAGCAACAACTTATTTTCATTTTTAGCAGGTGTTGGGATATCTAGTTGAAAATAGTTAAGACTAAATCATTTAAATTCTGGCAATTTTCCATGTGGAAGAAAAATGAGCCTTTTTGTATTTTTATTATTTCTTTTTAGTAAAGATAACTTTCTATATGAACTTTATATAAATGATTCTCTTTTGATATGAAATAAACAACTTTTCATGAATAACTTTAAGTAGGGAATAAATATATGTTGCCTTCGGAAAACTTTGCTATGTAGCCACAGTGTATATTTATGAATTTTCTGTATTTGGAATTTTGGAAATGTATTTCAGGGAATACATATACGTATGATAAAGTCAGAAAATTATATTAGCAATCATTTGTGAGAGATAGGAAGTAAATCCTTTCATTCCAATAAGCCATTTCGTAATTACAGTTTGCGCATGTGCAGATATAGGTCATTTGTACCAAGTGTAATTGACCTTCATACGCTGTCATTGTGTATGCACCAAGATGCGTGCACCAGCATGATTTTACATGTTAGACAAGTAGCGCGTCGAACAAACGCTTACAAGTTTGGGTACTAATTATGAACTGCCTTACTGTTAAAATTTTCAGTTAAATTCAGGTAACAGTTACATGTGTATGTTTCACTTAACCCTTTCAGGACAGGAATTATTTAAGCGTGAAATTGATCACACTTTGTTCTTTGAATTGGCAATAATTTTTTTTTTTCTAGTGCTACACGGTGCTAACATCTTTGAAGAAATATACATGGTTAGGAATTTTGTCAAAAAAGTTGAAAAAATTGCCAATTTTGAGAAAAACAATGATTTTAAAGCTCTCAATGTGTTGCCAATTTAAGTATTTTAAGCTTATTCTTGTTTTTTAAAATCTCTGGCATCAAATGCAATGTGGTCATGCAACAGAAATGGTGTGTGCAGAAATTTTCGCTCTTTCTACTCATGCATCTGGTATATTTTTTAGAGCTCTGAATCAAAAGTTATTGATCCAAACCACAAAATGTGGTCAATTTTCTTGAAAGGGTTAAAGAACTATGTTTGAAAAAAAATCTGCTAACCAAAACATATAAAGAGCACTGTTATAACAAACTCTCGTTATAACAAGGTAATTTTACTGGTCCCACTTCTTTGTATTTCATTGTTTTTTAGCCCTGATATAAAGAGGTAATTTCCTTGGTCCCAAGGAGTTTGTTTTAACGAGATTCCACTTTATTACTGTATCCAGAATGTGCAACGGTCGTTGCGGCTGTTTAGACAATATATGGATGTCCATGTTATTTGTTGTATGATGTTTAAAATTTAAATGGTTGATTCCATAAGAGCATTTTAAATGAGTATTTTATGAGAGAAAAAAGAAGTGCTCGAAAATCTCACCAAAAGGTATTCACTTGAGAGCTTTGTGGGGCTTTTTTTCTTCTTTGTTTTGCTTTTTAAAGCACAGTAGCTGACACTGAATAAGTTCATTTAATTATAAAATTAGTCCTATCATGGCCTTTATTTATACATATATCAATATATGTGAGCTATAGTAGGAGATAATCATTAATGTTTTACATTTCATACAACTATTATAGTAGTTAAATGTTCCTTTATTTTTGTATTTGATCTAAAATACTTGGTGTATTTGAGTGAAAATAATGCAGTCTGTCAGAACCTTTCTGGTCAAGCTGTTCATTCATTTGATGGTTTATTCCATAGTCTAGAGTCAGCAATGATACTTTGATAATAACTGTCAATTTGAATCAATGAAAATCAGAATTGTAACTTCATTTTTACAATATTCCTCCTAAAGAAAACAAACTTTTCAATTAAATCAATTAAATATAGGTGTAAAAAATTCCTGTAGTAATGTACCTGCAGATGTAAAAATAATGTCTACCAGTTTATTAAAAGCTTCATATTTTCTATTTCAATTATTTGTTCTCAAGTTTGAATTCTTCTGAGAAATTCATGAAAATGCAATCTTCACGATATGTTCAGTTGTAACATGCAGTAAGTAGCAGTAAGTAATCGATCATTCCTGTTTTAATATTGCTTTGGTATGTATGCTATATATTTTAACAGAATAAAGCATTTAACTTATGAAATCATATACTTCTTTAGAATGTAATTTCTTGACTATTCCTCTGTCCCACTATTTTTCAGCCTAAAAGACAATACAATCTATTATTAGAGACACAACATCCACTAGGAGAGAACTAATTGATTCAGAAGATATTGAAAAGTATTCATTATTTTTAGGCAAAAGGGTTACAAGTTGGCATCACAACTAGTTTGTGCAGGTTATAGAATATAGATAGCAAAAGCAACAAAGAATATTCAGTAGTTTATACAAAATATTTCTTTATTATTAAAATGATCACAATGAGAATAAGATATTCACGTGAAACATCATCGGTTCCATTGTCGTATAATTATCACAAGATGACTGATGATGATCTTTCCTTGGATGAACAACCAAGGTGTATCCTACAGCATCCCTTAATACCAACCTACTTTTTTCAGCTAATATTAAAAAGAAATGGAAGTACATGTATCTCACTATGTAATTACATTAGAAAGTACTGGATTGTTTAATACAGATACAATTACAAAGAGAAATATTTATCAGCACTTATTACAAGAGAATGGGGAGGGGAAAAAAAGAAAGAACAGTATATTTAGATGCAAAAAAGATTTGAGAGAGGGAGAGAGAAATCCCAGAAGAAAAGAAAACAGAAGAGGCACACTGCCATTTACGGAAAAAAACCCCCAAAACTTTCAGCAGATAAGTTACAAATTTGAGAGTTTGAAGGTGAAAGTACAAGTTCATTGTGAATGTATCCTGGATGGTAGTTCTCTCCACCACTCATATTAGTTCTGTGCAAATATTCATGTAACAGACTTAAAAGAGTATAAATGTATTGTAAGAAATTACTTTCTGTCATACATGAATAGTCTACAAGTAAAAATTATGTTGACAAGGGGGTATTGGAACTTCAAAATCACTTACTTTGGGCCACTTGAATTAAAGTGTACCAATCACCTGAAAAATAATTTGTGTACAGCTAGAAAGTATAAAATCAACCTCAAAGAACTTTATCTGGCATTCTGTAGGTCAACAGTTAAAAGAGTATGAAGGAAATAAAAGGATAACATGAACACTGAGTTTGGTTCTGTGCGAACCCTTAGCTTGGTGAGCGCGTACAGGTGCGTCAAGTAGTCTACTCACAAGTTGCTTTTACACTTGTAGAGAGTGTAATTAAACTTGCAATATCTCTTTACAGAGGTCATATTTGTAGCCCAAATTTTGTCTATATTATATGTATAATGACATGGAACCTTTAACATACAGAGCAAAATATTTCTTGGTGATACGTACCCTTTAACAACTCCACATATGTCCCAATTTTTAAATTGTTAGAAACGTGATTCATATCCGGTGCAATTTCAATGTGAACTCTCTCAGTCATTTTTGAAGATTTGTATGCAAATGAACTTCCTCCCTGTAATGCAAGCTAATATCAAATTCATAAGTCAATATCCCACTGAAAACATCTCTTTAATCAGGCACACGAACGAAGAGTTCCACTGTTTAATATTCCCACTATAATCTCTTCACATATCAAAGTCCATTGCAGTGACATTCCACAAG
Source organism: Heliocidaris tuberculata (assembly GCA_025618425.1). Lineage (NCBI taxonomy): Eukaryota > Metazoa > Echinodermata > Echinoidea > Camarodonta > Echinometridae > Heliocidaris > Heliocidaris tuberculata. Next base: position 36,601,146 of record CM046836.1, read on the forward strand.
GCTGAAAGATTTTCCTCAAATGTCCAGTTTGTATTCAAAATCTGATTGTTTCTCTCAACTTTCTCTCCATCATGTACAATCCATTGTATCCTCCTCCTTTTTACAGTACGACTTGATCCCTGATTGGAAGACAAGAAAATGTTTTGTTTCTTTTTCAACTTTAAAGGGATTTGGTAACTTTGCGGAAGCTTGATTTAATAAATTGTTGAATTTTGATATCTGTCTTGTATAATGATGTTCAGAAGGATAAATAAATAGCCAGGGATAGAAAGGTTTTCAAATATATAATGCGATTATTAAGATATCTATGACTGAATACTCCCATTTACGAAAGCGTATGGCCATACGCTTTAGTCTAACACTGAGTCTATGGGGGAAAATGAGTCTGGTATTTCTGGTCACTTGCATATGTTTACTTCTGTGAAGCACATGATGATTTTGAAGTGCTTTTTTTTGTTCCTGGGCTTCATTTTTACACCATATTACATACACTGATAGCATGTAAGGCCAGGCAGCTCAGACTTTATCAAGCCTCTACAAAAGTTACCAAATCACTTTAACTCTTTTGCAGGTTTGGTCAACTTTCATTACATGAAATGAACTGCTGTGGTCGACTTTGATAACACATAAGTATGTGGAACTAGAACATTTGGCAGTCTAGTGATTCAGTTCCCAGCCACTAGAGAGTTAACAGTAAAAAGTAGTTCGGACTGATAAACTTATGTAATGTATAGGTATGAATGTGTACTTCATAACACTATTTGTTTAAGTGTTGCAACATACTCTGTCAATAATTTCAGTGTCAACAGTATGGTAATCATAGTTATATGTCTACAAACGTCAATGAAAACAAATCTAGAATATTCTGGGGTGGGCGCCTTTTGTCGATCATTCTTTTCTTCTTTTTTTTCTTTTTCAAAAAGTGAAATTACTACCAGGTACTGATAAATTATAGTACTTTGCACAGATATTTACTTATTATTGCTTCAAACTGAGACAATTTTAAGTTAATGGATACATACAAGTTAGTATGTGTACTCCTTTCAGTGATAAATTAAAAAGAGAAGAATGAGCAATTAAAATTCTGCTTTGACTTGTACCACAATGTGATGACTTGTGCCTCAATGTTAAAACTTAGGTACAAATAAATTAGTTTCAAGAGGTAGTTAACTTACTTTCAATTATCTCCAGATAGGCTTGAGTGGCAGGTGAATCTGGTACCTCATCAAAAAATGAATTTCCCTCATCACAGCATTTTCCTGGCACAAATAATTACAATGATATTAGGTTTCTGTACAGATTACATGTATATTGTAAATATCACACTGAATTCTAGGACAAGTAATCCCTGGACTAGTACCCCTGACATCTCTTCTCTCAGCCGACAATGCCATACCCCCAGGACAACTACCCCTACCCTACAAGGGGGGGGGGGGGGGCATGGTATTAGCCCAGGATCAATTGTTGTAGGAGTAATTTTCAGGGTGGGGTTATAGTTGTCTGCAGGTCAATGACTTCAGGATATAGCTGTCTGGATATCATTATATTTTATGTATTCATTTCGAAGAGAGTTTCTAATATTGTTCACTGTCAAAATTCTTATAACTTAACATGTTTCTTTTGAATTTCTTTTTTGTTACCAAAGCTGTGCATTCATGAGCTTTAAGAGAATAAACACAAAAATGCACAAACTTTACAACCTAGATCTAGGAGGGTGGTCAACTACTTACCTATTCTTGGATCTAGAGGTAGTTTTCCAAGGAACGGTATCTTGAGATCCTCACACATCTTTGAAGCTCCTCCAGTTGTTGGAGGAAATATCTGAGATTCATTCTGATAAAAAAATTGAAGATTAAGTAATTATACTTGTCAACAGGAATAAAAAGTCTCTCCAACCATAACATTTTCTGATCACCTTCCAATCACTTGAATTTTGGCATAAACCTGGTCAATAATACAAAACATTATTATTATGATATCATTAGCACAGATCTGACAATTTCCCAACTTTTTAAAGTTAACCCTAAAATATATCAGCCAATAATACAGAAATTTCCATTTGACTGGTTATTGTAAGGTTCAGAAGATCCGTTTGTACATACTGCCCATAGCAAGTGTTTAGCTGGACATATGAATTTGTCACACAGTCATATGTACTGTCGGGAACATGCTATCTCTGCAATTTGTGCAGGGTTAGTTTGATGGCTTAGGTAGGTTAGCAAAATGTACTGGCACAGAAAAAAATGCACTGGGAATGCAAAAACATCATTGTTGATAGTGTATGTGCATAAGTAATTACAATCTGACTTATCCGAATTACAGTTTTGGTAATAATTAGCCTAAGCTAAAGTGTAGTATTATGGTGCTGCCTCTAAGCCATTAAATCATGATTTTCAACAATTACAGGTATTCGCAATATGGTGCGCCACCTATTGAGTGCCATGGACAGGCCAAAATCTGCAATGCCTTATGGGAAATACTTGACATCACAAAGCAGAAAGCAGGAAATCCAAGGGCTTCACATGCCTAGCTTCTACACATTTAATGTAAACAATACATGCCGCATATTTTCTTGCGTTATTTGGACAATTTTAATTGAATGCTTCCTCTGCTTTTGTCATGGTTTTTATCTGTGAAATACCAGAATGCTATTCCCACACTACCAAACCTAAAAAGTGAAAGAATGCTGCCGCAATAGCGCAGATTTGGTGTTCGACTCCGGAGGTTGGAAATTGGCCTATCTGTGGCATCCGATAGGTGGCGCACCGTACTGCCAATACTGAGAATTATGCCTTTTGCAAGAAGGGCACATCTCTACTTGCCAGAATATTTCACTGAGTACCTTACATATTGCCTACCTTGCACTTGGGGCATACAAAGCCACTCATGTTCTCCACCACTCCAACAATAGGCAGCTGGACTTTCCGACAGAAACTGATCTCTTTCCTCACATCCATCAACGAAACTTCCTGCAGTATTAGGGTTACATAGTAGGAATCCTAATATTAACAGTTACATTTGTATAGCTTTTTTTAACGTTTTCTATAAAACGCTTTAGATCAAATATTGGAGCATCTTGTTTTATCTGAAGGGATATGAACTTTGTATCCGATGCATTTAGAGGAGAGCACTAAATAAAATTAATAATAATGAAAATAATAATAGTAATTTGCCTGTCCAGTTGCCTGGACCGGCAAATTTGTTCACACAGCAAGCACCTCGTGAGTTCTTTACTCCAAATTTGACATCATCATTCAAGGCTGGGGGATAATTTTAGATCTAGATTTACCCCACACCATTAGTGCTGTTTTACAATCAGGATTTGATGTTCTTTGAAGTCTCAGTGGCCCCAATACATGCAGAGTATATTGTGAAGCGATCTATAGGCCGAAATGTAAGATAAAGATGCTATATGATATACCTTATGAATACGAATTATGAATCGTATGTTATTTTTGTTATATTTTGGGAAGTAAACTTTCAACTTGGCCAGTTAATAATAGGTGCATCCTTAACTTCAGCCCTGAATATTCTTGAGGATTAGAAACAGAACATCATGTCATATTCCTCAACACTGAGTTTACATCTTTCTGGTTTTCCGTTGATAATACCACATAAACATCACTATCAACATTAAGAAAAAGAGTATCAATGAATGACTTAGAAATTAAATAGATGTTCTGACCAATTCAGTCCTAAAATTTAAAGCTGGGTTATTTTGGCGCACTCTCTCAGCCACTCTCTTACAAATCCATCCCCCCGGATCTTGGCCATGGAGCAACAAAAATGTCTGCAACTTGGCACACAGAGTGAATATCTTATAAAGAATAACCCTGTAAAGTTTCATATCTATATCTCAAACAGTTTTTGAATTATCCCTAATTGATCATTTACATATTCGCAAATTGACAATTCTGCATTGTGTACAATACACATGGAGAAATGACCATTTTGACCGTGCGCAGCACAGCGATTTTTGACAATGTGCGGTACCCGGTGGTCAAAATTTTACAAATATGGTATCAAAAGATGCGTAAGACTGTAGGCGATAAAGTCATAAAAGCTCGTAGCGCAAAAAAAAAATCATCCTCAAACATATCGCGGCGAACGTCCAGTGGGGGGAGGAATCAGCCCCCTGACCCTTTTAGGGTTAAGGGGGGGGGGCACAACCACCCCATACCCTCCCTTTTAAACCCAATCGAGCATTATTTTGTTGCTTGTCCTAGATTTTTTTGTTAACCCCCCCCAAAGAATCCTGGATCCGCCACTGCACTAACCTGAGGTGTGGTGATAATGACCGCTCCGTCCACCCCTGCTCCCTTCAAGTACTGGACAATAGATAGATGCTCATCGGATGTACCAGGGGGCGTGTCTACGACCAGGTAGTCAACATCTCCCCAGTCCACATCTCGCAAGAATTGCTTGATCAAACCTGTCAAACAAAATAATCATCATTTAACAACAATCTTAGCACATAACACATTGAAATAACTGCTCAATGAGCTTTTGGTTATTATTAGCCTGGCTTGAACACCTGCTGTTGGGGAGCATAGTGCATTACAAGTTATAAATATTGCCAGGTAACCACTTACTACTACACCTGGGTGGAGAGCAGCTTATCTAGATTAGTGTCTTGCCAAAGGAAGTTGGTGTAGTTGTGTCAGGGTCTGAACCAATTCTCCAGTCAAGCGCTTAAATCAGTGGACAATGACACCTCTACGAAGTATGTTTGAACAGATGAAAAAAACCCCCCACAATACTCTACAATACTCCACAATACTTATTTCCATCCCTGACCTCACCCCCCCCCCCCCCCAGCATACATGTATACCCTACTGATTCACTGTATTGTCGTTTTGCTCACACATTAACCCATATCCGCCTACTGCATTATGCTATGTAAACACTGTTCGTACCTAGCCGCTACACACAAACAATTGCACTCAAAGCATTTTCCACTTCACGTCTCTTTCAACGGCACAAAAAAAAATGGAAAGTTGACAAATTATGTATCAAAAGAAAGAGCATAAAATTGCCTTTATTATGATATAAATTTTAAGGCATTTTGACCAGTCAAAAAGATATATCAGTGGACAGAAATCAGATATGAGTTATGAAAATATGAATAATAAATATCAATTTTATATTCATTCATCAATCAAAAATATTTTCTTCCTTTGCATGTAGATTTGAATATGATTTTCAAAATATTCAAAGCAAGAGCTTTACAGTGATATATGATACATGCATATTGTGACCTTCTAAGTATGAATAATTGGAGAAGTAAAAATATAATGCAATTGCTCTGTTCATGATAAATGGTGTATTTTCTCTAACAATATCATTGACCGATGTGAAAAGATTGTTCTTTGCAATCTTCTCTGAAATTGCATGTAGGTATCACATCCACCCCTATCAATGCATATAAAAATCATATTTGAGGATGAACTGACATCAATTTGTGATAAAGATATCTACAAATACATATATTTATATAAACAAATGTCATAATTACAAATGTATTATGTTTTCTTTGTCATCCCTTATTTCATTTTGAAAAATAAAGTTTTGATGTTATTATTTGAATGTTTTCTGTATTACAGTGAGATAACTTTTTTAATACTTTGTGACATTGAATACATGTATTTACATTTGAAAATATATATCAGCATTCTGAACCTTGATCAATGTAAATTATATTCATCGGAGAAAATAAAAAGATTTGCGCTCCTGCTTCCATTTTGTGTTTATTTACAGAGTTGTGTAGTGAAGGCGTGTTACTGGCAAGAACATCGAACATGAACTATTCATTTAGATAATTATAAGAGACACATTTGTCAACTTGGAATACATTCGTCATAATATATAATCATCCATCAATACACATAAATAGTAACGCAAAATAAACAAATGTCATAATTACGTATGTAATGCATTTTCTTTGCCATCCCTTATTTCATTTCGAAAATAAATTTACTCAAAGCTATTTTCGATGTTATTATTTGAAAGTTTTCTTCATTACAATGAGAGAAAAATTTCTTGTACTTTGTGAGATTGAATATAAATTTACATTTGAAATGATAAATCAACATTCTGAGCCTTGATCAATATAAATTATATTTATTAGAGAAAATAAAAAGAGTTGCGTTCCTACCTCAATTTTGTATCTATTTACAGAGTTGTGTAATGAATACATGTTACCGGAAAGAACATCAAACATGAACTGCATTTCATTTACATAATCATAAAGACACATCTAACAACCTGGAATACATTTGTCATAAAATATAATCATTACACATAAATAGTCATGCAACATAAACAAATGTCATAATTACAAATGTTTCGCATTTACTTTGACATTATTTTATTTTTTAGAAATAAAGTTACTAAAATAAGTTCGATCTTATTGCCGAATGTTGCCTTCATTACAATGGGAGAAAAATTTCTTGTATTTTTCAAAATTGAATTTTACATTTGAAATGATGACCATGCATTCTGTACCTTGATTTATATCTTTATATTCATCAGTAAAAACAGGGGTTGCATTGCTGCCTCCTTTTTTTGTTTTACTTTGTGAGATGTGTAATGAAGGCATACTGTTGTGTACTGGCAAGAACATGAGACACATGAAATTTATGTAGCCCAAACAACACTGCTTATAGTTACAATCATCTAACATTATGCAAACAAAAAATATATATGAAAAACAACCATTTCAGAGTGACTGGTCAATATCACAAAAAATAATTGTCTGTTTACAAATTATCACCTTTTCGTGATATTCAGTTTCAATTCATTTAGTTCAGTTCACCTGTCTTTGAGTTATATCTCTTCAATTGCACACTAATTTCAATTTTTTGCGAGCTTTCTTCTTGTGATGTCTCTCTGGATCATTATAAGCGAACTTCTCCATGTAATGGTAACGACTGAAGCATGGATCGGGACACATGCGCACCTCACACACAGAGCAAATATAAATTGTGTCTACGCGTTGAAGACGGATCTTACAGGTACTTGACGTTTCCATTTTCTTTGGTGCATGATTCAAAGTCCTGTCGAACCGTACAACGTTGTCATGTGGAGGAGGAGTTGATGCTTTCCTGTATGTCCTTCCTGCAATCAAGCTGGTCGAAAGACTTTCCCTGAAGTCTCGTAGCTTTGCCTTTGTATTGTGAGACTTGTTGTACAAGATACACGCATTCAGAACAGCGATGTCGAGCATGTACCAGATGACTTTATGGTACCACTTCAGCGATTTCGTTTGACGTTTGTAGCATGCGATTTTTTTGTCTGCAAGGTCTACACCTCCCATGTGTTTATTGTAGAGACCTATGACACTAGGACGCTCAATTTCGATCCGTCTCCATTGACCATCTCTCTTGGTCATGCGATGGACTGGCTGCGTTTCTTTCTTTACAGGAACTGTGGAAAGAATATATACAGGCTTCGTATCTTTCCATGTTACGCAATATAATCTATCACTCTGCCGCCATAGTGTTTGACCTCTCGCTAGCTGTTTCACCTGTTGCTTTTTCTTTCCCACTGTTTCGTGAGGTAACTCCTTGCGGTTTTCACGAAGAGTTCCTACAGCCATGAGTCCTGAAGTGTATAGCGCACTGAACAACGGAACAAATGTATAGAAATTGTCCATGAAAATAACATGCCCAAAACCGCGATAATTTTGGACAAGATTTGTCACAACATTGAATGTGTTTTGTTGGTTGCCCTGAGTTCTGCCTTCATATAAATCTAAATTCAACACATAGGCAGATTTGGATTCAGCTAAGGCGAACACTTTCAACCCCCAACGGGTTGGCTTGTTCCTCATGAATTGCCTGGCAGGCATCCTCGCTTGTCCCTTTATCATGGATTCATCAATAGCGATGTCTCGTTCAGGGTTGTATACCTCTTGAAACTTCGGGACCAAGTAGTCGAAGATGTACCGGACCTTGTAGAATTTGTCAAATCCAGCCAGTTCGCGATTTGTGATTGCGATCTCTTCATCTGCGAAATGAATATAACGCAGAATCTGGAAGAATCGGTCCCGAGGAAACACCTCTGGAAAGCCGTCAGTCCTTGTCAGCTTATGCTTCACACTCCAATACTTGCGTATATCACCTTTCAGCTGCAAGAGACCCATGCCAATGATCACACCAAACCAAGTCTTGAGTTCAGCACGGGTAAGGGGATACCACTTCATTTTGTTTTTTGCTGGAGATTTCTGTTTTTTTCGCTCAAAGTTCCTGTTGGTTAGCAGTACAATTTCATCCAAAAACTCATCGGTGAATAATAGTTGAAATGTTTGTGCTTCTGACAACGTCGCGAAATTTCCTGTAGGTCCTGGTGGAGGTCCGGTAAATCGTTTCCCTGCCGAGTCTGTCACATTTTCAGTCCACTGGCGGGGTGGTGTTCTCGATCGATTTCGTTCGCGTCTGCGACCAGGGGGCCGACCTCTTGCCTTTTTGCGTCCACGATCAGCAAGGAGTTGTTCTTCTGCTTCCTGATCAGATGTCTCAGGTGCAGATGGCATCGCTTCATCTGAATCTTCATCATCAGGTTGTGCTGGACTTCGTGGAAGAGGAGTTTGAATGGGCATAGGATCTGGAATTGGTGTACAAGTTCCGGCATTAGATGTACTGGCAGTGCCACTGATACTTGCAAAAGGATCAGAATCATCACCTTCAATTTGCGTAGCAAAATCACTACATGTATCTGAGCTTTCATTGTCATCACTATCATCATCATCATCCATTTCATCAAAGTTTTCAAATAGGTCAACATACCCTCCAGCATTAAATTTTTCTGCAATCTTTTCATTTCTGCGATGAAGTTTGCGAACCACTTGTAGAGGAATATTGTCAGATTCTGAATCAGATGAATCATATTCTGATGATGAAGACATTGTTTATCTTCATGAGTGAAGTCCAAGTTTCCCGGCACAAGATAATGATATATTGATAGAATAATCTTGCTTACAGCAGTGTCAACAGATGGGACTGAATATTATAACTTACGATTGTCTTTTTCAAAGTTGATTTGAGAAAAGGTCCACAAAGTACTCCAAGCACGATAAGAGTTCATAAATAACAACGCGGTGATGTTAGCGTGCATTCATAGTCGCCCTGGTAACGAAGGGATCGGTGCCGGAATATGTGAAACAATTGCACATTTATCGAATGAAATATTGGCTTTCTAGACTTCGGTACATGTACGCTATGTAGCAAATTGTAAACAATGCAAGCTCACAGGAACGCGTACAGCACTGTGGGATAGCAGGTCAGAGTTCACAGTATAAAAAAAGCCATTTAAATGACGTCATTTTAGCGGCAAGCTTGACTACGGAATTTTCCGTACTTCGGTGATTGCAGCGTTTGCGGCTTCTACGGGAAATCCCGTAGACCGGCGGATATGGGTTAAGTGCAGTTTGGTCTAAACTGAAACTAAATGTAATTAACTGATATAAACTTTATATGGGATGGTCAGTATAGTATAGAAGCAACCTGAAGACCTACAGCTTAATTTGCATCCTTTCAATGGGACTTCATCTACATACTACATCCAAGGAAATCGAAAGTTACTGCAATCTTTGAAAATATAATCTGATAAATGAGACACAACACAAATTCTAAAACATAGGCAGATTTGAAGGGGCAGTATAGGTGTCCTTCTACAACAAGCAATCAACATTTACATTCCTAACAAGTAAAATAACAAGTTTTACCATTCTTTTTAGGTCCCCTCCAAATCACTGCATCGTTAGGGCTGTTCAGCAAGAAACCAACAGACATCACACCAAGGTTGTCATCTACATACTGAAAGGAAGAAAATAACAGAAGGCAATGGTTAAGGCTAAAACTCATAAAAGTGTAACAACTTAAGCCTAGATTAACTAAGTGCACCGAATTATGGAGTGCCATTTATTGACATAACAATATCATTACTGCTGTCTGTACATCCCCTGAACTATTATTCCTACATTTACTATTTGACTGGTTTCCTATCAACTAATACTAAGTCTGGACACTTTTATTTATGCTGTCACTACCGCTACTACTATGATAATTTCTATCACTGTTTCCAAGTATCACATCATCTCCTATAACTATTACCCTTGTTCTTTAACCTTGTTCTTCTCCTTCTTAAGTGTTCTGCCCAAGGGCAGGTCCACAAAAGTGCCACCTGGTTAGTCCTTTCTCCATCCCTCCCTGTCTTGAGCCTTTTTCTTCACTGTGTCATAGGTTCAATCACCTTCCAGTTCATCCAGTCTCTTGGTCTACATGTTACTTCTTTAACATTAGTTCATAAAAGAGATTAGACTCAAATCTTGAAGTTACAAATACAAAGACTTACCACTGGGGACCACCCTGAACCACTCTGATGCACCTGCTCGTTAGTCAATCCCATGATCCTCGGGATGGAGGGACCACAGATATCAATATCTAACACTGCAACCTGTATTAAGCAGAGAGGATGAAAAGTGAGAAAATTCAGATATAATCTTTTCCACAACTAAAAAGAATAAATATAAGTGATTGAATTCAGGAAATCAGAAGAAAACAAAATTTTTAACCCAGTGATAAATCATGACTGCAATTTCATACAAGTACAGTTTCATATTCATGGACAAATCATACATCAGTAGAAATAGAACAGATTCCAAGAGGTTTATATTATCATATAAGTTCTACATGTAACTAAACACATATATGCACACATTGATCAAAACTGGTGTATGGATGGACAGGTGCTATGTGGATATTCAGGGAGATAAATATACAGATACGTAAACAGACAAACAAAAAAGGACACACAGATACATGTACATGTAAGTAGGCCAAATGATAGATTGTTAGAGACATAGATGGTTAGTCAGGCAAAACAAAGTTTCATTCAGTATACTCTGTCTCAATACCTGTGTGTCTTCATCTCTTGCCATCCCTCTAGCCAGATGAGAGGTGAATGTACTCTTGCCGACACCACCTTTCCCAGAGAGAACAAGCAGTTTATGTTTCACTGACGACATTCTTTCCTTGATCTCAGCCACAGCTATAAAAAAGAATGAAAAAGGGGGGGGGGGGGGGGGGGGAAAAGAAAGAAAGAAAAAAAAATCACAACCAAATAATTCATGTCTAGATACAGAATTATGAAAGGTAAATTAAAGGTGGGGGTGGGGTAGTGGGTAGTGGGTACTTCTTTATGTAAATCAGAGATCTAAATTGAACAACAACAACAAAAATTGAAGAAGCAAGACAAAAATGCACCTTCAACATATAGTATATACTGAATATTAATTTTTTGCTTGATCCTTTCATATATGTTTCTCAAGCAATTCAAGATTGATATATGCACGAACTAATCACTTGATCTCACTTCAACTATAAAGGGATTATTTAACATTTAAAAAATATCTTTAGAAAAATCATTCCAAATTTTCTTGAAAGGGAATAAAGTGATGGTGTGGTATTCCTATGGAATTAATTCTCTAATCATGATGACATCTATGGTTAAGAGTAAAGATGCAGCAGGGTTCCTGCACTTCATAGAAAAATAAATCCCATGACTTTTTCAGGACTCTTCAATGATAAAATAAATTTTTGAAAAGACTTTTTTTCTCTGCAACATCATATAAATCCGAAAAATTGTGTGCAATTATATTTCTTTATTACTATTATTCTTTATCATTATTTTCTGGATTGATATTGATTTTCCATGACTTTCCATACCTTTGGGTAATTTTCCTCTCTTTCATGACGTATGAATGCCTGGAAAAGAGTTCAAATTTCCATGTCTTTCCCAGGTAACCCATGTCCACAGAAATCCTACATATAGGTAGGCCTATTTGGTCATTAAATTTTAAGCTGTCTCACCTGGGTCAATTGTTGGTTTAGCACTGCTGCAGATGTTCTGATTAGGACATCCTTGGCAGGCTGAGGCTTTGCCTGCATCTTCACTCCGTGTACCTGGACAATCTGCGACAAAAAAGACAAATAGACCCTATGCAATATTGGTATTTAAAAAAAAAATTACACATTTTTTTTTGTTGAATGTTCTCGAGTCTTGGCTCTGGATCACTTTTTATCTCTCCTTACAGTTCCACCATGTCTGTGAAATCCATGTACTGAAGAAAAAGAAAAGTATGACTGTACAGAAAAAGATCTTGATTTATAATTTACAGAAAAATGAGAGTGTAAGACAAGGGAGGCAGGAGCAGGAAAATATTTTTGATGATGATGATGAGGAGGGGGAGGAGGAGGAGGAGGAGGAATAGGAGGAGGATGAATACAGAATAGGATGATGAGGATGAGGATGAAGAGGAATGATGAGGATGAGGATGAGGATGGTGATGGTGATGGTGATGATGATGATGATAATAATAACTCTTATTCCAGTGTTAGGCATGTTAGGGGGAATCCTTTTATCTCAGCCTATTGTTATCATTCGCGTCGCTTTCGCCGTAATGTTGAATTTCTATTGTGACGGAATAAACCGCATTGATAATAATATTAATAAAATAAATAATAATAATAATAATAATAATAATAATATTAATAATAATAATATCATATTACATTATACCTCTCCATCTATGCGCTTCCAAAAGATTCATGGAAAATCATAGTATTGTAATTTGTTTTTTGTTTTTTTAATGTCGTGTATGGTGGTGGATCCAGTGTCAGAACACTTTTCAGAAATTCAACGATAACAAATTAAATATTAAACGAATATCTGTCAAACTTACATAATGAATGCTAAAAGTCCTACAGAAAAAGAAGTTGATGGAATTTTAAAAAGACAAGGTAGATTAAATACGATAATGATATTCCCTTCCGAGTGAACCCCTTCCCAACGACGCAGCGTTTTGGTCCCTTGGAAAAAGTACCGTATTTCCGAAAGTGTGAAACCTATGGGAAAAAGACACAACCTTTGTTTCAATAGTGTGGTTTTCATACGCGTAATCCCACGCATATGAAAACCCATTTTAGGCGCTTAACTGTATACGTTCGGTAATACAATCTGTTCGGAATTACAATCCTTGACTATATTATACTGCCATGACTGCCATACGGTGAAACGAACGTGTGGGGCAACAATAACAAAAATGACGAGTCATGAACTTATCATTCACACAAACTCACGTTCTGGGGCATTTTCTGGAACTTCAGACATTTTCTTGTGTAGATATCATCTATCAGGAAATGTAGAAAAGTTTTCTTAGCTGAAAAAATACCACAGCTCATAAACCAAAACTCAGAAACTTCACGGCCAGAAAAGTAATAAAATAAGAACCTTGTCACCAATAGAGGGCGTATCACGCGCGCAAGACGCATAGTGATCCTTAATTCTTCTTTTTCTTTTTCTTCTTTTTCTTTTTCATTTTCTTTTTCTTTTTCTTTTAATTTTCTTCTTCTTCTTCTTCTTCTTCTTCTTCTTCTTCTTCTTCTTCTTCTTCTTCTTCTTCTTCTTCTTCTTCTTCTTCTTCTTCTTCTTCTTCTTCTTCTTCTTCTTCTTCTTCTTCTTCTTCTTCTTCTTCTTCTTCTTCTTCTTCTTCATCTTCTTCCATCTTCTCCTCCTCCTCATTTCGTCATCATTAGGGCCTTGAACATGTTTCGTTTGTTCTTTTCCCCTCTTTTTATTTACTTTTTATCTACGTCTTCGTAGGCCTATACAGGGCGTCCCCACCCCCTCCCCCCAAAAGCCAACAGTGGGAAAAATTCTCCCTATATGAATATCAAATATCAATATTTTATGCTTGAGTGAGCAAAAGGCACTTTTGTAAAAGGGTGCAAAATCCACAATTCACAAAGGTTTGTATTTTGTTCTGGTCATGGGTGTCGATCCCGGGGGTGGGGGAGGGGGGGGGGTATATACCCCCCCCCCCCACATTTGAGGTGGGGGATGGCCTGTATCATCATCCCCCCAATATTTTTGGATAAAATAAATAAGAATTATGATAGAGGTCTACATTAACTTAAAACTAATCATTATCCCAACTCATTGGCCCGAATTCACAAAGGAAGTTTGGTTTAAACCATAGTTTAAACCCCCTCCTGGGTTTTTAAAGCGTACGTGCGCACGGAATCCGATCCAATCATATATTTTCTTTGAGCGCGCGCATGGGCAATGTGCGCTTATTTACGCTTATTTTAGTCTTTTAGTACGCTTACGGAGGTTTAAACCTTACCCATGGTTTAAACCTCCTTTGTGAATTCGGGCCAATATGTTTGATCTTGAAACATCGTAACAATCTTTAATGATTAGAAATGAGGAAATAAGAAATACCATAATTTCACTGCGAAAATATCAAAGAAAATTTGTTCGCTCGCATTGTTATTCTCAATTAAGGGGTTCCGTCCATTGGCGTACGTACTTCCGTGCATTCCTTGTTGTCATTAAAAACCATTCTGGGATGCTCTAAAATGCAAGTTTAATAGACAGATTTTTGAAAAAGTCTTTGGTGTGGTATCCCCCTCCCACACCCTCCCCCCCCCCCCCCAATCATGAACACGGATCGACACCCCGGGTTCTGGCTGGTATCAGCAAAGTTGAGAGTCACGAACTGAAAGGCTTAACATGTTCATATTCTGATCATTAAAAATCATTCATGCAAGAACAGGCTTTGTTCCTTGTATATCCTGATATATATTGAGAAATGTTTATTTGGGAAAGCTATTTCCAAATGTTAACTATTTTTCTGGGACGCATGCACGTACTATATATGACACTGCTCCAGGCTCCAGCGACATTTTGCTCGGCAGTCATGCAGTTTCCCGCACTTTACCGAATTCCTCACTTCAACACTTCGCCAAACATAATACTTAACCTCATTAACCCTAATCCAAACTCTAAACCTAAAATAAAACCCAATCGCAACCCTAACCAAATATCTTTGACGAAACAAATCCCAGAACAAATGTCGAATTACCCTTTCTCTTTCTTCTCCTCCACCTCCTGTTCACCCCTTTTCAACTTTTGCAACTACTGAAGTTATTTTCATTTAATTGTTTTGAATGATAAATGCACCTGATTCCAAATGTCACCATCATTTTGTACCATCCATCAGCTTCCAACGATTTCTGACATGTATAAGGCCAATCATTTTCTTTTGTAATTTCATTTTCATTGTCGTGTTATGTTCTTTAATTCAGGGGTATATACCTCCTTCTAGAGGTGTAGCGTGAGTCCAGCTCTCAATTGAGGGTGCACTGTTCTTTTTTTTTTGAGGGGGGGGGGGGGTGTACCTGTCTTACTTGGTGTAAGAAATGTGAATTATAAACAAGAGCAATGATCATGGAGGGTGTTGTAGGGGGTCCTACGTTTCATTGTCCACTTTCTTTCTTTCTTTTTTTTTCTCCCTCTCTCTGTCTTCCCTTTTCCCGCTATTCGATCGGGAGGGGGATGTGCCCCCGTGCCCCCGTAGCTACTCCACTGCCCTCTCACTATTACAGTTTGTCTCTAAGATTATGCATAATCTTCAAATGAAATGAAACACTGTATCACACAGCTATGACAATTTCAGATGCTTTCCACTTTAGATACTCATTGACGAAGTTGCAAACTACTCTGTTATTGCCGCCAACCAAAATAAAGCAACGTACCCTTTACTTATATTTGACTTTTTTGTCAGTTTAGAGGCGTCGCCAGAACATTTTGAATGGGGGGGGGTGACACCCAATTTTGCCAACAAACTTTTAGGGTTTGACACCCAAATTTTACGGCAAATTTTAGGGTGTAACACCCAAATTTTCCGACATAAATGCTGCACTCTAATCTCTCCCCTCCTCCACGGCCCATTGCCGAAGGGGCAGTGATACCTTTTGCCCGAATATCAACTTTTCAATTTCTAAATTTTTGCGAGCGAGCAACTTAAAAAGACTTTTCGTAGTGAAAATGTACAAAAGTTACATACAGAAGTTCATCTGGGAACCTCGCCGCCCCAATATGTGGATATTCTGGTACCTCGCTGCCTGAATATGAAGTGTTGGTTGCACAAATATCGAAACTTTGAAAATCTCCCGCCCCCATTGCAGCCCATTGCCGAAGGGGGACGCCTTTTGCTTGAATATTAACCCTTTCATGACAGGAATTATTTAAGGGGTAAATTGATCACATTTTGTTCTTCAAATTGGTAACAATAATACTTTTCTTTTAGAGCTACATGGTTCTAATAAGGTGTGATGTTTTTGAAAACAATATACATGGTTAAAAATTTTGTTGAAAAGTTGAAGAATTGCCAATTTTGATGAAAAACAATGATTTTGAACCTCTCAATGTGTTGCCAATTTAAGGATTTTAAAGCTTATTCTTGTTTTAAAAATTCCTGGCATCAAACGCAATATGGTCATGAAACAGAAATACATCAGTGTGTGCAGAAATTTTTGCTCTTTCTACTCTTGCATCTGGTATATTTTCTAGAGCTCTGAATCAAAAGTTATTGAGCCAAACCACAAAATGTGGTCAATTGTCTTGAAAGGGTTAATCAAATTTTCTCTCTTTTTTCCCTTTCCCTTTTCCTTTCCTTCTTTTCTTTCTGTTTTTGTTTTCCTTTCCTTTCCCTTTTCTTTCTTTTTTCTATTTTTCTTCTCTTTTTTCTTTTCTCCTTTTCCTTTTCTCTTTCCTCTTCCCTCTCCCTTTTTCCTATCCACTTTCTTTGACGACAGAGGTGGTCATTTTCTGACGGCAGTTTTGAATGGGGGGGGGGGATTGACATCCCCACCTTCCCCCCCCCCTCTATCGACGCCACTGAGTTTATGACATACCAAAAAATTAAATAAATCAAGTAAAGTACATATTTGACTCTGATGACACTTCATCTTAACCCATTGCCTACGGGAACCGAGTGGTTCCTGTATTAACCCAATGGGAATGACATAATTCAGTAGTGAATGGGTTAAGTGGTGCAAATTACATACGTTTTTATCGGACATTCCAGAAGAAACGAAAATTCTTGCAAGTGACCTTTCCTATGTAACTCAATCGCCTTCCTAGAAGCACGTAGGCCTATTAATTTAGTTCTAATAAAATGATGAACTATACATGTACGTCACATTTCAATGACAGTTACAAAAACTTAGGCTTTTACTTTGCCTCTAAAGATATCATTGTTAACCTTTGCTAAAAATAAACTGATCCCTATTAGCTCTAATTCGGAAAAAGATTTTATCGGCTTCTTTGTAGTCTCTGTTCTTTTAACCCTTTCAAGACAATTGACCACATTTTGTGGTTTGGCTCAATAATTTTTGATCCAGAGCTCTAAAAAATATACCAGATGCACGAGTAGAAAGAGCAAAATTTTCTGCACACACTATGTCCATTTTTATTGCATGACCATATTGCGTTTGATGCCAGGAATTTTTAAAACAAGAATAAGCTTTGAGATCCTTAAATTGGCAACACATTGAGAGGTTTAAAATCATTGTTTTTCATCAAAATTGGCAATTTCTTTCAAGTATTCAACAAATTTCTAACCATGTATATTGTTTTCAAAGACATTACACCTTATTTGAACCATGTAGCACTAAAAGAAAAATATTATTGTTGCCAATTTGAAGAACAAAATGTGATCAATTTAGAGCTTAAATAATCCCTGTCCTGAAAGGGTTAAAAACACAACGCAAAAATACATTCTAATTTTAGACTGCAGAAATCCAATGAATAGTAACTCCTTGACATCAATCGCATGGGTTGCGTCATAAAACTAATGTTTTCAATACCATCTTTTGAAGAAGTTTTAGTTGTAACGGATAAATGTCCCTCCTGGGATTCTTGTAATAGACATCGAACAAATACGAACTCATCCAAGTGATATTTGATGTAAATGAAACTTATAATCGAATCTTTTGTCGGACAAAACAAATCAATATTAGCTCAGAAAAAAAAATCTGCTTTGTACAAGTAAGTTATTTCACCCTTTGATTAGAAAAAAAGAAGAAAAAAAGAAAACCGAAGAGGACTGAAAGAGAAAGTCGGCGAATTGATGAAACTCATACCATCTTCATGAATACCGTCAATGACAGTAATTCAATCTGGAACTATTATTATTATTACTGATGACGTCAAACAACTATCCCGAGGGAGACAATTAGTAATTGGGATCTTAAAGGAGTACATGTAGGATGGGGACATGAATACATCTTCTTCCATTTAAAGGAAAAATAAATAAAATTGCATGTCCTCTTATTTAATTGATTCAGTTATACAATTCTGCAAAACGCTACGCAATTAACATGTAGCGATTTCGTAAAGCGAATTCATTTTGCATGCCCACAAATAGTTGCGTTAGTACGGGGGCACGGAGCAGGGGGCAAAATGCACGGGACATGGGGCACTTTCCCCTATCAAATTAAAAAAAAAAAGGAGAGAAAGGTGGGGGAAATGAGGGAGAGGGGGAAAGGGAACATAAACAATTTCTAAAACTCTTTCCCTAATGATACATGTTGCCGTAATATTAGTGCTCAATCTAAACTGGCTTTATATTTGAACATTTTTTCGCACTGTTTTCTTATGATTCAAGCAGTTTATGGCTAACTACAATTTTTGATTGAATTGCACTCATAAAACAACAATCTTAGCGAAAAAGTAGTAATTTTGAATGAATTTGGTTAGGAGAGACAAGATGGGACATTCTGTCCATGTATGCGATGGGAGAACAACTTGATGCATGCTGAATCAGAATTTCGTACACATGATCCTTTCACTGTCACCATGGTGACTGAATCCGCCCGTTCTACATGGAATACTTTTTATTTCACTCTCGTTTTCTCCACTCTCCTTCTCGCTCCATCCTTTTTTTAAAAGAAAATCTCCCCCTCTCTCTTTCCTTCTCTTTCTCTTACTTACTTTTTCCCCAGTTCTTTCACCCACTCACCCCCTCTCCCGCTTTCATTCTCTGTCTTTCTCTCCCACTCTCACTCTCTGTCTCCCTCTCTCTCTCATTTAATATGTTATATACCGTCCTTTCTATTCCAAAGATTCAAAGTTTATGTCACATCTCTTTTACAAAACATGACAAGATATACATTCACAAAATACATAGAATAAATGATAAGAGTGAATTTCAAAAATTCCATCTGTGTCTAAAAAAAATCCTTTCTAACAATCTCCAACATCCATTTTTCCTATACCTTTACTGCGATCCCTTTTCTTGACCTAATTTCTTGACCATCTCTGTTATTTCGAGTTCTCTACCCCATTCTCTCGGTCCGTTCCCGCCAGTCTATCCCTAACCCCCCATCTTTTTTTTCTTTTTAAAAATAAATTTTAATCCCTCTCTCCCTCGTTTTGCCCAGGCTCTTCCTGTCTTTCTCTCTGTATATCCACTACCGTACTCCTTCATTTTACTGCCCGTTCCCTTCCCTTTCTTCTCTCTCTTCCTCTCTCTCTAGATAGGTGCACAAACCACGGGGATGATGTGTCTTGCTTGAATATCAAATTTTGAACGAGGGTAGCGAGCGAGATATTTTGATGCACTCTTTATTGTAAAAATGTAATTTTATCTTTAAGGTACCTTATACGAAAGAAGATGGGCAATTCTACTGGAAATGTTCACTTTCAAAAAAAATCATAAAATTGGCGATAACTACAGAAATATTTGTGCTATCATGATAAATCTAATATCAAACAAAAGACCTTAACAAAGTCTTTGAAAATTGGTATATGTGAATAGGATTGAAGTAGATTAAGGTATGATTTTCTCCCCCCCCCCCCCCACATACACACACTCATTTCACACTACAAGCATTTAAGGGGGCACATAGCCGGAAAAGTACACAATTAAGGTGGAAGGTTTTTTTTTCATTGCTTACTTAAGGTATGTCAGTTGGGTTTCAAAGGGGATGGGGGGGGGGGGGGGGGACTCGGGCCGGACTTTCCCCTATGTAAATTGTGATGAATGGAACAAATATTACTGATATGAGTGAGGTTGGCATGAGCCATTGAATATTTCAAAGCAAAGTTCTGGGCCCCGTTGCATAAAACTTACCATTAACGGTAACTTTTCCATCAGTGGTAACTCCCATGGAAACCTTGATTTTGATTGGCTGTTGAGTGATGTTACCATGGTAGTTACCATTGATAGCAGAGTTACCATTAATGGTAAGTTCTATGCAACGTGGCCCTGGTGGTTTAAAGAAAGCGGACAAAAGCGTCATGTCCGTTACAAACGTCGTGTCACGTCTGTTACGCTATTTAAAAAAAAAATTAATCTCTAACAAGGAAATGTGTTGTCTATTTTTTTGTACAAAATGTATTTATGTTTAGAGATGATCATAACCTTCTGTTAATAACTAAAGTAAACTCATTGAACCACAAAACTTACAGATTTTTCAAACTGTTAAGAGGATTTTAAAAAAAAATCCTTGTCCATTTGGTGTCATGTCCGCGTTACGGTTACAAAGAGTCCATTTTCTCGTCCACTATTCGGAGAAATAATG
>CM046836.1:36624077-36781728 GCA_025618425.1 Heliocidaris tuberculata
CCCCCCCCAAAAAAAAAAAAAAAAAAAAATCTCAGACCCGCTTTAAACTTTATAGAACGGCACATCGCAGTCAGTACTCCTTATCTAAAAATGACACAATAATCATTTTCTATGAAATATCTAATTTTGTAAAGTTTCTTTCTAATTCACTTTTGCAATAATATTGCTACTTTCCTCAGTTACTTTACGGTTTTAAATCCTACAATATTTTGCAGATGTTATCTGTTATCTGTTATATCTGGACCTTGTCATCGGGGGTGGGGAGGGGGGGGGGGCAAAACACCCCATGTAATCCATTCAGCGATGAATTCAATTTTTGGGACCCTAATTTGCATTTATTATTGATGTTCCGGTACATTATAAATCATGCACTTGTCCAAAACTATAATTCAAAAAGAAGTGTGGCCAAAACTTTTTACACACTCGCTTCCCTCTCGAGTAACTATAAATTCGCTGAATGACATTGACAATACAATATTGAAAAAAAAAATATCATATCGAATCAAAATCATGAGATTTACATATATAAATAAGATATGGAAAGCAATATATACCGCGGAAATTAGGCCACATAAAGTGAATTTCTCGATGAATCATGCACAGGGATCACAATTGGCTCAGATATTTTGCTCCCGCTGACACAAAGGTCCAGATACGCCAATCTTGGCTTGCATCGTCCTTTACCTTTACAGAGACATGTATTCACGGCCTCATGTGTATAGACGAGGCTCATAATTGTATTTCATCCGGGTTATATTAGAGAATGCCGAGAATGCGCAAAATCTCTATCTATTTAAGTATCATTCCCACACCAGCTCTACATATCTTCACTTTAATTTCCCTTCTCCTCTTTCATTTCTTTCCAATCTCTCTCCAAAAATGATTACTGTGCAGTACATAGGCTCGTTTTCACTAGCCCAAATTTTCAAACTACCCCCCTAATAATATTCTGATCCGGGGGAAATTAGTGCGATCACATATTCGAATAGTTGGATATTTCATTCTAGCGCTTGGATATTAGCTCGAGATATAATCCCAAGCACACTAAATCTTGTTGGCGGCGAAAAAGCTAGCCCTCTATTTAGGCAAGAAGTCTAATTGAATTCGCCAAGCAGTATATAGACGCACTCGGACTATGATAATGCTCTTAAAGGAGAATGAAACCCTGGGGAAAATCAGTTCTAATAAAAAGAGAGGATAGAAAGAAGCAATTTAAAAACAGTTCCATCAAAATCGGTTAAGAAATGAGAAAGTTATGAAAGTTTGAAAAGTCTCAATTTACTTTCTATGACGATCCTCAAATTGGCAATGTTGCTTCAAAGTGACAGATTTAGTAGGACAACTCTCAATATGTTTTGTACACAAAATTGCATATTTTCCCCATTATCTCTCAAGGTGCAGCTTGTCTCCTTCTTAGCTCAAGATATATCATGGGAAACTGTATTTGACACACATTATGTTGAGTTCACAAAAAGACAAGCAGCATCTTTAGAGAAAATGGAGAAAATATGAAATTTTGTGTACAAAACATATTGAGAGTTGTACTACTAAACCTGCCATTTTGAAGCAACATTGCCAATTTGAGGATCGCAATAGAAAGTAAGTTGAGAATTTTCAAACTCTCATAACTTTTTCATTTCGTTTCCGATTTTGATGGAACTTTTTAAAAATTGCTTCTCTCTATCCTCTCTTTTCATTAAAATGGATATTAACCCAGGGTTTCATTCTCCTTTAAGCTTGAGCTAGTTCGTCGAACAAACGGGGAGTCTCTACTCAGGCTGATGGGGCGGTGAATTTCAAATTCGAACCATTTTTCTCGAAAAGTCCTGATCGGTTTAAAGGGCTTGTCAAACCTCATCGATAGCGATAACGACAACGAGATTTTTACTTATTAAAGGTACATCCTACTATGATGCGTCTACGTGTGAGTATAAGGGTAGCTGTAGCGTGTACCTTTAATCAAAAAACAAAACAAAACGAAACAAAAAAATTCGTTATCGTTGCCATTATCGAGGTCTGACCAGCCCTTATATATATATAGTTCGAGATTGTTCGGGCTAATGGAAATGCACCTGCTCATACTAGCGTGCTCCCGGGGGCCCGAAATCTTGCGACCGAGCGCAAATATCATAAGCTCTCCTGTCCACTAAATGAAGTGTGACATGTTGTACGCCGCGAATAAACATCTATTTATGACTCTTCTCTGACAACATTCGCTTTTGTATGAAGTAGCTCCCCCTCCCTCTTGTCTGAGCTGTAACATGATGTTTTACCCAGGGGCGGCACTAGACCAATTTTGAATGGGAAAGGGGTCGTAGAGAAAGGAGAGGGGGCTGGACCATTTTTTTTGACAAGTATTAATGGAATTTATTGAATTGTCATGCACATTATTTTATTCCCCTTTGACAATGTGTTTCACGTAACAAATAAATAAAGTGGGCGGAGGCGCAAATGAAGCTTTTGTTAGAACATTAGAAAAAAAAGTAAAGCGAATTATTAAAAATGATTATATTAATTCATATATAGTCAATGTTTGTCGGATTTTGTCGCCCCGAATATTGTCAAACAAGAAAATGAGAATCTTCCATTGTTTCAGTTACCAACATAGCTAGGTTAAAGATTTTCAGATATTACCAAAAACGGTTACAGAATTTTGCCGACAGATCTTTTTCTTCTTCAAAATTACGGGGGTGGTCAACCCCCTACACCCCTTCCAGCGCCACCCCTGGGTTCATCTGCGCAACTCACTGCAAGTTTGTATAGCTGTGGCATTATAAGGGTACACAATGTTGACAAATTTCACTGGTAGGATTTGGATCACGTATAATAAGGAGACTCTGGGTATTATCCCTCCTTCGTGGTGTATGGTATTCATCCGTTTGTGAGGACTTTCACTTTACCCGACTGAAGTCGAGTTGTCGAGTATATAGGCCAATGTGTAATCGCCTGCAGTTTATGATGAGGGTGTCACAGTGTCGGACATTCGACAATAACTTGGATGAATTATTTTCTTAAATTGCAAATTTTCCCAACTATGCCTAGGTAAAGGACTGAGCGATTAAAAAAAATCTTCATATGGAAGAAAGTCTCATCTTTAATTAAACCCGTGTAAACTATAAAGACCGGGATAATCTTCAGCTATAATGTTCACAATCACTTCACATATATGGTAAGTTATCCTTTTTATGTATCTTTTTTTTCTATTTCATCGTTGTCCTGAAGAAATGAGTCATTGTCAGGAGTAACAAGAATATTTCTGTTATGCGTTTCATGAGTTTTGTCTATCGTATTTTTTGATAGTAGAAGATGTTTTCTTTTTACCATTATCATATCAAACATCCAGAGATTTAAAAAAAAAAAAAATTGAAAACTGCCAGAGAAGTATGATTAAAAAAATTTTTCTTGTAAGCTTTGTTTAAAACAGTATGATCTATATTTTTCAACAGTGCCAAGCGGTTTCTGTGACAGATAATGATCATATAAGATGGAAATTAAGAAAAACCTCGCTATACAATTATACGCATTATTTCAGATTCAAAATCTTTCGCATGCAGTCTATACCTCGTGCAGTTCCTCTATGATCTTTTTTTTTTTTTTTTTTTTTTCATGTGAGTGTCTTGATCCGATGATATCGCGTCAAGAAGTGATGGGAATCATTTCGCCAATAGGTCTGATCAGGCCATTTATATATGCCTTCACCGAAATAACTCTATACTTTTTATAAGGAAATATATAACTTC
This sequence comes from Heliocidaris tuberculata, assembly GCA_025618425.1. Lineage (NCBI taxonomy): Eukaryota > Metazoa > Echinodermata > Echinoidea > Camarodonta > Echinometridae > Heliocidaris > Heliocidaris tuberculata. Next base: position 36,627,818 of record CM046836.1, read on the forward strand.
ACTATACATCAAATGTTTGCGCAGGGGTGTAGCAGCGTATATAGGCAACATTTCGTCAGGGGCTGACGTTTAGGCTGCCGTACTAAAGTATTCCCAGTCCTTTTTAATGAAAAGAGAAAGAACCACATAATTTCATTTAATACGTATAACGCAACGGAACTCTATAAAGATCAATTAATGATAACATTTTCCCAGTCATCAAATTGTTTTTAGGAAAAGTTATTTTTCTAAAATTACTGTCCAACGTAGTGGACAGAGAAGGGGGAAAAAGAGGTAATCCTTAAATCTTACAAAACTTAAAATGCAAGAAAAAAAAAAAAGAAAGAAATATATTGCTGTCTTATAAAGTAAAGTCTAAGGAAGAAAATATGTGGCACATTCGTTACTCATGCTTCAATTATTGTAATCCAGATTTTTGTTTTTCATGTAGTTATGCCAAAAAATGCTTCGAGGCCGGACCTCGGTTTGCCCTCCAATAAACTTTTCAAAGTGTATGAAGTCAAGCAACACAGTATTGATGTTAACTGTTCATTTATTATCGCTGGATAGTCATGAAAGTGTATTTTGCTTCATATGTGACCTGAAGACATGCTATCGAGAATTCGTGACTTTTATAATGAAAGAATGTAAATTTGATTTGATTTTTATTTTTATTTGATTTATTTTCTTCTGCAATCATATAAGTACAACATTTTTCAGTAACATATATAAAATAAAATACAAAAGTACTTTTTGACAATGAATCATAAATAACAAGTATATGTAACAATCATTTTTCAAAAACAAACACAAAATGATAAATTGTCAAATTATTGTAATTCATCAAATATAGTCATTTGCGGAAAAAGGACTGCCATTATAAGCAATTTGCTTGAGAATATGGCAGCCCCACTACCATTGGACCGTATAGTTAAGAGATATCGATAGAACTATGAAATTAGTGTGGGAGCAGTTCACATTATAAGCATTCACTATCTGTACATGTATATATCATTATCCAAAGTCAGGTATCTTGTTTAATCTTGCAGAGGTTGCAAATGTTTGCCCGACATACAGTCACACTGTAAAAAATAATATGCCCATCGGTAATTTTTACTTATTTTTCTCATGTAGAATTTACTTCAAAACATAAGTTTTGCCACTTACGCACTCGATTTAAGTCTTACTAACTCAAACTTTCAATTTAGTAGAATATACGTAAAATTCTAAAGTAAAATAAATATGAAAGAAAATTTAAGTAATTTCAACTTGTATCAATTTAGTAATGTTAACTCAAAATAAGAAGTTATACATATTACTCAAACAATTTATGTTGATTGTACTTATCTTTTTTAAGTGAAGACTGATGCAGTGCGTAATATAAGTATTAACATAATTCATGAATATTCATTGAGACCAAATTCATCTCTTTTTTTAAATAAAACAATTCTTTTTTGTGGCTGAATGAAAATTTAAGAAGTTTAAAATATTTCCTAATTCATTTAAGCAAATATAAGAAGATAAGACAATTTTTAATTGTCACTCAATTCAAAACAAATCAAAACTTGATATTTCAGGAAAATTGTCAACCAATTTTCTTTTAAAGATGATACGATCGAATATATATAGAATTCGGAGCCCTTTCAATAGTTGTCAAATCAAAGCGTAAGTAATAGTGTTTGTTGGTGATGATGATAGATAATTGGTTAAATCCTAAATCATGTAAATTGAAAAAGTGTCAGTGAATGTTAGATGGGTACACGTTTAAACGTGTCATTTTTTAAAATTGTTATCTATAATGATTACAATACTTAAATTATTTACGTTAATGTAACTCAATTTAACTGAGTAAAAATTTATTTAGCAAAATAAGTAAATTCTACTTAAAATTTCCTGTGACAAATACTTCAAATAATCAAGGCAATCTGTTGACATAAATTTTTAAAGTAATTTCAACGAATCTTTTTTTACAGTGCAGGGATGGGGGGGGGGGGGGGTAAATAGTATGCTTTTAGACGGCCTTAGTTTAAAAAATCTTTGTCAAAAAAGTGTTCTCATTTTTATGAAGCTTTATTTGTCTCCATGAGAAAACCTTGGCAGATCAAAGAGGAGCGATCCTTGCCACCACCTCCATCCGTTAGCGCCGCCCCTGCATATTCTTAACCCAGTGTGCTCAAGTTTGCTCAAGTTGCTTTGTGGCAGTTTACAGCAATAGAAAGGATTCTTTTGTATTGCATTGTCTATCACCATCGTTTTCTTGGAAAATATCAAGGAAAAGAAAACAAGGAAGAAGTAAGTTCCATGTTTCATACATCGCAACTATAGAACCAAATGAATATCGTCACCTGATCTCGCACGTAGGGAAAAAATCCCCCTAATTCTTGGTGCATTCATGTTTAGGCCGTTCTGCGAGTCGAATATTTGAACAGACGATTTAAAATGCTTTGTATCCACGTGCTATCTTTCTAGTATGTCAATGAATATCTTGAATACCTTTTCAGAAACAGACATTTTGCGCTAAAATTGTCACACAAAGAAATTATTCTGACTGCTTACACCACACGCTATACATGTCCATCACCCGGTCAGCCTTCTCAAGCTTACACTCTAAGTTTCGTGGACCGAAAAAGCAAAAAGCAAACCTGACGTCAGAATAGGAATGAAATGTAATATTATTACACTAATATCTCAGAAGATATCTATTCGTCGATTGAAATATGTGTAATATTAGGCCAATAAAAACCCGAGAAAATTATCACGTGACAGATCAATCTAGAATTCTAGATTTAATTTGTCCCTAATCCAGGATATTGTAGATTAAAGAATTAAACTACTAAATTTAGATTGAAATTCTAATCTGACAATTTAAGCGCGTATGTAAATATATAGTCGGACTAAGTATAATTCGATCCCATGATGTAAATGAAAACAGATACAAGAAATGCACACTGTAAAAAATTTTGCCGTTTTTTCACGGGAATTTCCTGGCAGTTAGGGTCCCGGGAATGCCCGTTTTTCCACAGTTTTTTTTTTTTTTTTTTTTTTTTTACCGGAAATCAGCATATATTAACAGTAAAATCATGTAGATTTACAATAAAATTATGTAAATATATGCTGATTTCCGGTAAACCAACAAACTTGCTGTTGTTTTACAGGAAAAAGACTGTAAAATTTAAATAACAGCGATAACTTGTAGTTTCAAGGGCTAAAAAACCTGTAGTTTTACAGTAATTTTTTTACAGTGCAGAAATCTATGAGTGGAATCAAAAGCGGGGAGAAACTTTTATCTGTCATAAACAATGAGCAGATAATACTAACAAAATGAAACTTTACAACAGCAACAAATATATGAAACTCTATGAAAGCAAGGTCGGTGTCCCTCTAATTACTGAAGGGCTTGTTTTGTCGGTGTACAACAAGCGTAAAGAAAGCAGTAATTCGAGATCTTTAATCTGTGTGCCATTTTGTTGTAACTTACTCCTTTCAATATGCTTTTGTTAGGTATATGAATGGGAGATGAAACATACTGAAAAGAGCCAATTTTTTTCCAACTGGACGTTTTATGGTATCGGATGCATCAACAAGCTGATTTATATTCAAAAAAATGTAATGTGATTTTATTTCACGGATGAAAGGAAATGGACTGTATACATTGGCATCAGAAGTCAAAACTGGAGAGATGGATGTGAGGAAAGAGATCAGTTTCTGTCAGAGGGGGTTGAGAACAACTCAAATCAAAAAGGCAAAAGAAGCCTCAGATTTTAATCATGTTCTCGATGTAGAAAACAATTTTTTTTTCTCCAAATGACCTGTAGTCAAGAACAGGGGCGGCGCCAGGGTATTTTGATAGGAGGGGCAAGACGACCTAAAGATGACGTCATATTTTTTCTCCATTAAATAACAGGGGTAATATAGAGTTATATGTTTAAGACCTCTCTTTTTAATACTCCGCTTTCTTCTTTCTTCCCTTTTCTTCCCTTTTCTTCCTCCTTTTCTTCTTTTTTCTTCTTTTTTTTTCTTTTTTCACTACTTGAAAAATCATAGGGGGGGGGCCGTCACCCCCTCTGCCCCCCTGTAGCGCCGCCCCTGGTCAAGAAAAGATGGAAGTACAAAGTAAGCTCAGGAAACCGTTTTACCTTAAAACAATGCGCATGACTATCAAAATGAAATTTATAATGAAACGGTTTTTGGAGTGTTTAGATATAACGTTGCATTAACGGGTAATTAACCCTTTCATAGAAAATTGGCTTGGATTGCTTAATAATTATGCCAGTTTTCCATGAAAGGTATACTTTCGTTCAACCAGGAAATTGTAGGTTCATGTCCTTACTCTAAGAAATACACTTTCAGTTGTTAAAGCTTGATTAAGTTGGTACAGTGTATCCACAGCAACTTTACGTGATATCAAATTGATTAAAAAAAAAAAATGTTACTGTGTATTTCTTAGAGTTAGAACATGGACCTACACGGTACAATTTCCTGGTGACATTTTTGACAAAATCTCTCCATCTGTCTGGACAACATTCTCAAGGAGTGTTGGAGCCACTGGGTCATTTGGATACCAGATATTGGCCTGATATCCCAGTAGCGACCTCCAGAAGACATGTGATAGTGTAAATAAAATGTTCATGACAATCCAGAAGTAAAAACCAGTTACACCAGTCGGAAATCCCAACTGGTTCCAGTTAATTTCAACTGGATTCTTACTGGTCTCTGACACATCAAGCGACCAGTTGATGTGATTACATGGACACCATTTTTTTCATGACCAGTTGCACCAGTTGATATCTGGTCTGTGGGCATATTTCCAGTTGCATCAGTTGATAACTGCTCTGTGGGCATATTTCCAGTTGTACCAGTTGATAACTGGTCTGTGGGCATATTTCCAGTTGCATGCACCAGTTGATAATACTAAACCCTAATTTTCTGAATTTTTTTTTAACGCTACAAGACTTATAAATTTAATAAATTTAACTCCTTTCAAGACCATGTAAAAATTTAGAATGGCATCTTTCATCCTTTCTGTATTCTTTAATTTTTTTTAATACTAAATCCCATATAAAGGCATAGCGCGAGCTATCCTCCGGGCAAGATGCGGGGTCTATAGTCCTTCACCTTTGAGTTTGCGTACCTCAAAGAAGCGCTTCTCATGTCGGCATCACCTTGTGTTTGCATCGATGAATGGGCTAATTTAAAACATTTCTTTATTTGGTTCCAGTATTTGTATACTCTCTATATACTGGTAATACTCTCGTTGTAAGATAGAAAATGCGAGATTCGAGAAAATAGAGGGATTATCGTTGTAAGAAGAGGGGGAGAAAAGAGGGGTTTACCAAACAGGGGGTTAATTAAAAACAGAGGAAAACGTATGACTGTACATGTATAGTGCTTTTGATTTGGACGACGTTTTGGGGCATTTTAGGGTTGCGTTGTTGTTGTGTCATAGATGACAGGAATAAGAATGAACTGCAATAGTGAATGAATTGGTTAATAATAAGGGTCTAATCTGAAAGGAAGAATATAGATGACATCTATATATGATTGGAAAATGGGTGTGTTCGTGCGGGGGGCGGGGGGGGGGGGGGGGGGAGGGGGGTTTGTCGGACCATTTTTTCAGACAAGGGATAAGGTAGCTGAACAAGCAAGCAAGCAAGCAAAAAAAAAAAAAAAAAAAAAGAAAGAAAAAAAAAAAGAAAAGAAAAAGGGTCATCCTAATATTCGAGATTTGTCGACAGCCTTTACAGATGTCAAATTAGCCGACAGAAAATGTTAATGGGTGAAGGGTGCGGGCTTGTAATACTCCCATTTATGAACGCCCATATGTGTGTATGGGGGAGGTTAGTTTGGGAAATTTTCAGTGTGACTATCTCTGGTGTTTTTAATTTATTTGTCATGCGGCAGACCAGACAGTGTTATATTCTTCTTTCTTATCCCTTTTATGGCATGTTATGCTTGATTGCCCAGTTTCATTATAACATGATTTATAATTTACTTTTGGCCATGGACCAGGGTTTCTACAAGCTCTCCTTCTTTTCTAGTCTCTGTTTTCATTCTTATTTACATATAATTAATCTAATATAGTCTTCACTGTTATTAGTTTTTTTAAACTTTGCTTTTAAAGAGTGAAAACGTTTCTGCAATTAATTTCGTTGTCAATTATTTTTACATTGTTAATTGCACAATTGTTATTTTGACGAATGAAAATGAAATGAAATAAGATCTATATCTAAAAAAATGTTATCAGTTGCGCGCCACTAAGAACTTTCCGTACCACGATGCTTATTCCCAAGGAACATTTTTTTATTCTTCAAAATGGATGGCATTTTCACATTTTCATATACTCCGTTCAGAGTGATACTTCATTATTCGTCTCCTTTTCCTACTTTGAAATGAGCGATAAAAATCATTTCTTCCATTGTACAGGAGAGAATAAAATGATAGATACGATGGCCTAATGACGTACGAGCGAACTGAATTAATTTTGAGACAATCATTGATGGTGCATTGTGTACACATTTATAGAATTTGTTTTGCAGTAGGCTTTCCTCGATTCTCATGATGGACACCCCCCCCCCCCCGCCTCCTTGGTATATAAACCATTTTTCGAGATAATGTATCATCAGATAATTTGAAGAACAAAAAGGTCTCTTATCTCATCACATTGGGAAAAGAGATAGTATGTTTGGATTTTGAATCAACAAATGAATTTGAATTTGAATTTATTATTCAGATGATTTTTTTTTGGGGGGGGAGGGGGAGGAGGAGGAGGGGGGGGGGTAAACAACAACAACAAAAAAGAGAGCTCTTTCTGCTGTAAATTTTAAGCAAGGGGTTCAGAATTGTACCCCTATGTATATCAAAGTTGCAGCAATCATCATTTTAGCAGTACTCATACACCGAAGGATCCTTAGAATGACAAAATGATTTTGGGTTCAAGATTGCCAACAAACTATCACTGGAAAAAGAAAATGTAATTCCGAATACACCACTTTCAAAACCATGATCATGACACATAATATTAATAGAGCACTTTTTTGTCTTCACCCATCTCAGAAAATGCATACCTTTAGCTATTCCTGGCTGGTAGAAGTGTAACTGACGAAAATTTGCTATGTACATGGTATACTAAAAAGTAATATTTGTCAATAAAAAAATTGATAATATTTGGCATACCACAGAAACTTACTCACATCACTAGTTATAGATAATCAGTAAAACTATAAGTATACCGGATATGTCATGTGGCACTGATCCATATATACATAGCATATTTTGCATATTTAGATGGTAGATGGTATATCGAATCAGAAGTAACCATTATTACCGAGTTACGTGTGTATATTTCAGCCTTCTGACCGACCTGCCTCTGTTCTGTCCGTTAACTTTGATTCAAAAGATATCATTTGCAAAGCACAATCGCGCCTATTTCATGCATGATATGGCGGTGATTAAAAAAAAAAAATTAGTTACCATGCTGACGAGAAATCATGTCTTCTTTTTTTTGCACGTGTTAATGCTTCGCTGGAATGAGAAAAATCGAACAAAAACGGGACAAAGGAGACAAAAGTAGCCTACCATTGATAAGAAAGAGTGACCCCACAGGAAAAAAAAGCAGCAATTCGAAAACAAACATAGCAGTGTGAAGTGGCACTTGAAACCCCTTTTCATCATCAAACCCTCTTCTTTCCTGCTACTCTAAATACAATTCAATTTATTTTTGTCGCTGATAAGATTGGAGACGTCTAAGGAAACTAGCGTAGCTGAGGGGGGGGGGACAGGGGGGAAGAGTGCCCCCCTGTCAACTTTACCTCGATTTTTTTTTTTTTTTTAGCTTTTTTTTCTTCCACTGAGCGACTTTTTTGAGGGCTGGCGAGAAAAAAAATTATGGCCATCCCCCCGCCCCCCCCCCCCTCACTGAGCGAGTTTTGGAGGGCTGGCGAGAAGAAAAAAAATACGGGTCTACCTTCAAGCAGAATTTGCCCCCCTTGTCAAAAAATCCTAGCTACGCCACTGTCTAAGGATCCTGGGTTTTGTTGGGGAGGTAAGGAGGAAGAATCAGAATTGAAAATAAAATGGAAGAATGAAGAATAACAAGGAATAGTCTGGGTATGTAAGTTGCGTTGGGATACAATACAAGTATGTGCAGCTAGGTGTCAAAATAATGACATCGAAAACCTTTGATCGATTAATAACTCAAAAGTTACGCCCAGTATCAAAGCTGACCTCTGCGCACTTTAAAGTTGAAGAATGTAGAATCGTAATATTTTAGTGTAGATTTCTAACATTTCTTAATATTATACTATACTGGTAAGTTGATGCATAGAATTCATAGCAATTTTTCTTTATTTTGGACTATTAAGGCCATGTAATCTGTCTGTATCGGTGATTAATTCAGAACACAATTATCATTGTACATATTTGCACATTGGACAACATCATTTGCTTCCGAGGCTTATTAATAGTTCATGATGCTGTTGCCTGAATATTAAGGTGTTGTGGAATGGCTACACTGCACAATGGTGGTATTTTGTTCTGAATAAATTACCGATATACACAAATAATTCTGGGGTTGATTTTTTTTTAAAGAAGGAAAATCTGATTGAAAATCCCGGGCATCATTTTACCAATATTTTCAAGAAATGACGTACAGGTAAAACTTGTTACCTTTCATTTCAGTCGAAAGAGAATGAGAGAAAAAGAGGAGAGGGGGGAGAAAGAGAGGGAGACTGGGCAAAGAGGGGAGAGGAAAGAGAAGAAGAAGGGGAGAAAGAGAAAAGGGAGAGAAAGAGAGAGAGAGAGAGAGAGTAGGGAAGGGAAGGGGAGGCGAGAGAGAGAGAGAGAGAGAGAGAGAGAGAGAGAGAGAGGGGGGGGGGAAGGAGGGAGGGGGAGAAAACGTACAGAATGCTGACAGCAATCGGGGAGGCGTTTCATCAAGCGTTTTGTCAGTGATTTTTACTGACAATGTTGCTCTCAGCCAATCAGATGCAAGGATTTCAGTAGCTTATAACAGTTGTCGGTAAAAAAATTACTGACAAAACACTTGATGAAACGCTCCCCAGAAGAAGCGACAAGAAAATAACGGGGATAAAGAAACCTAAAAGAGGTGAAGAAAAAAGAGAAAGAGGTACCCGGGGGAGCGGCGGGGGTGAATAAAAACCCCCTTTATTTGCCATCAGTACGAGGATTAAAGCAAGATTTAAGATGACAAGTAAATGAAGTGAAGAAATGGCTCTCAGCAAAGAACGATTCTGAAGACGGATGATTTACAGTAGGATCATCACCTTAGTGCTATCACTCCTCACAATAATGGCGGCAAATTGGCTTTGGAATCGGCTCAAGCTACATTTTTTTTTCCTGCATGAGAACAGCTAGGAAAAGGTATCTTTTAAAGGCGCAGTGTAATTTCTTTTTTATCGAGAAACAAAATATTGCATTGTGCATTGAATCTATGTGTTAAAGAACAAATTGGCAAGATTCAAACAGAGATTATCGTTTAGTGAGTAAAAAAAAAATAAATAAATAAAAAAATTACTGTCCCCTCTTTGTCATGATAGACAAAATGTTATAATTAGTTTTAATCACGAAATCTATTACTTTGAAATCTCTGTTTTACTCATTTCTTTTTCAATTTCTGTTGATGAAAAACTACGTAGTCTGCATTGTCTAGACTACAGGCGGATATAGATGTGGAATTGCGATCCCAGGCATAAATGATCTTAGAGGTATCGTATAGTCGAGTGGTTTAATCACGTGACTTGGGATAGAAAGATCTTTGGTTCGAGCTCCGGCACGCACTTCATATGTCCTTAAGCAAGGAATTTATGCAAATTGATTCTCTTTACCTAGGTTTTAAATGGATACCCGGTAGGATGCGAACTTTATGTCCAGCATATTAGCAAACGAACTGTAAGGAAATAAGAGAAACTGAAGCCGATCCGTAAATACATTACACTTAAAGAAAATACAAACCAAGAGACGAATGTAAAACGACAGGTGCTGATTTATTGAACAAAATACTTACAAATATCCATCGTTGCTATAGCTCTGGTCGTACTAGATAATTAGTTAAGATAACATTTGCTGTCGCAAAAACCCTTTCTTATTCCTCTTCGTACTTTACTTTATTGTGAGTATGGCTGCTTCACGTGTTTTCTTTTTGTCTGAAGCACTGCCCTTAATCTGCGAAAATCCCCTGCAATTTTTTTGTTCATTCGCTCAGGATTCTTTTTCTGTCAGGCTCTCATGTTTCGAGCGCCTTTATTGCGGGAATATGTTGCAAAGGGATTGAGGAGAAATCTTATTACTGTTGAGATGGAGATGGATAGTGACACCTTATGGATTTGTTCCTAGTTTCCTGCATGTACATGTAGAATGGAAGACAAATCAAGAAGAGTTCGATGTACTCGAAAGAGGTCATCATTCGTGAAAAGTTGATGTAATTATAAAGTGAAAAATAAGTCTTAAGTATTTCATACTAAGTACAGTTATTTAAGATATAGTTTCCGAATCAGCACATACAGACGTACTTACTTATAGATTATTCATTATCTCGCCATAGATTATTTTTAGTTTTGATGTTTATTTTACCTCACAAATATATAATTCCACTTACTATACATGCTATAGATAGAAATATATCCTAGAGATTAAACTGTGGAATGGAAACATTTTTCTCAAAAAATAAATTTGGAGATAAGTATTATACTGATATACTGCCATATACATATATAATATATAGCAGTTTTCTGAGTGCAGCGACAATAAGCATTAAACAGAAAAAAGTTAAATATTGACAAGAATGGACATTTTCTTAAAATGTTACCACAACTAATTATTCTAGTGAATCTATATACAGGAATATAAAAAAGGAATTATCGTACACGGACAGGATGCCGAAATACTTAAAAACAGAACATGATTTTTTTTTTTTTTTTTTTTTTTTTTTGGGGGGGGGGGTCCCGCTAGCTCTTCCAGACTCGCTTAGTGTAACGTTAAGTGGGAGCGGAAGAATGTAACCTGACTTTTTTTTCCAGGGAAAATTGTATTTTTGTGCTGCACTTGATGAGGGGAGAAGAAAACTTCCCCCTAAAATTGCCCCTTTTTAGGTGAAGGGGATGAAACGGCCCCGTGGTTCCCTAAAAGTAATGAACGGCCAGGCACATGTGGACCTCCTGAATTCGCATATGCTTTTGAAATAGATTCGTGCACATTCAAGAAAATAATGATACCTAAAAAATGAAATTTTCAGCAGCACAATTTGTATTGTCCATCTGAATAGATAAAGACTGATTTCACTGGACCTTAATTGGACAAGCGTTAACTTTAAAAAAAATCTCTAGCAACGATTTGAATTAACGGAGGAATGTTTCTTCAAAATATAAAGTCTCAAAGGTATTTTCATAAAGAAATGCCACATTGCATGTTGTATATGTAAAGAATATCAAATTCCTACGATTACAAATCTAAAAAAAAAAAAAAAAAAAAAAATCAGTATTGTGATGAAAGAGCTAGGAGCTCTCATATTTTCACGGTTGACATACAAAGAAAAAAAAAACAGACAAGAAAGAAATTCACTAAGATACAAACAAGTGTTGCTCGTATACTTTTCCACAATATTCTATAATAGAATATCAGAAATACCAGCTCGTATCAGTTACCAAACGCATCTGGATTATATTTTTTGCAACGTCATCATCATCTCTTCCATTTTGTTGTAAATAATCTCCAAATTACCAGCCCGTGCCGTATCTATCAAAACACGAGCACCAAACAGCTTTCTTCATCTTGAAAAAAAAAATCCTCCTACTTACCTATCTCTTGACAATTGAACGACACTAATACTCTTAAGGACATTCCATATAATCTTATAATTATTGTCCACAATGAAACCACAAGTAATGATGTTAATACAGACATTCACGAGTTGTTTGTGAAAAAAGTTTGCTGCTGTGATGAGAAAGGATGACAATTTTTGCTGGCTCAGAAGACATCTGCCAAGTGACGGGCAAAGTGCAGTTTCCGTGCTTTACACGCCACGGGCGAGAGGAAATGACGTAGATTTATTTCCAAATCGAAAAGTACTTCGTTAATTCAAAATGACACGACACAAAATGAAATGTTCATATATCATTAATATACTCTTGCACAGGATCGAGCTAATATACAAGTTACTAGTCAGCTTGGATACGTGTAAGTGCCCATAATTATTGTAGGAAAAATCGAAGCCGGGCATTGTTATGACAAACTTGCCAAACTAGTGAAAATTTATGACCAATATTCATAAAGTAGGGAATAAATTGAAAACAGGGTTAAATAAACATGCATTCCTACCCATTTTCCCATTTTTTTTTGGTAAGAGGGTACGTCGAATGCCAGTGTAGCTTAGGAACATTCTGACCTGTGTTTAAAACGATAACAATAATTTTCTGCTATAGTCCCTCAATAAGCATGCATTTATACCCATTTTTCCATTAAAATTATTTTAAGAACGATCAAAATTTGATGAAGTAGGGAATAAAATTGAAAACAGGTTAAATACACATGCATTCATACCCATTTTCCCATTTTTTTCCCCGAAGAGGGCATTTTGAATGCCACTGTAGCTATGTAGGAACATCCTGACTTGTGTTTAAAACGATAACAATAATTTTATTTTTATCCTAGTTCCATTGGTATCTTATCTAAGGGTATAACGCTGGCTTCTTTGCAGTAAAATAGACATACTAAAAAAGACAACCGTCCTTGATAGGTAACCAACATGACATGGGATCAATATCACGACTCGTTAAAATCTCACTGAATGTATATCCATTAGGGGTGTCGATTCCGTGATCGGGGGAGGGGGGGGGGGCGCAAGGGGTAATTTGCCCTAATATCGGATAAAGAGTATCTTATAAGACATGCAAGGAGCTAATGAATTTTGTGATTTATACACCCCCTCCCCCATCCTGATGATGGATCAACGCCCCTGATATATCATTGAAATATAGCCTACCTGATCGTATCAGAAGTATCTCTAGAAGAGACATGCTAGATGGGATTATTGAGTCCCTGTGTCAATTTCTTTCATTTTGCTAATTAAAAGCACCCCCTCAAAGAGCATTCGGAAAGATACATTGTAACAATTGAGAGAAGCATTGATACAAAATTATTGTGGGGGTTGGCAAATATATCTTTTTTTTTTTACCCACATCGCCACCATATTTTTATAATACAGCTACTCCAATAACCAGTGGCGTTTTGGGCGTAGCCCCCCCCCCCTCCCTTTTTCGAGGATTAGAAAAACATAATAATGATACAGCAATGAGTGGGTCTACGGCACACGGGGCAGGCCAGGGACATTCGCTACCTCCCCACTACTTCCCAGGAAGATTTCCACCTACGGTTTTCAATATCTGGAACTCTGGATATGCCTCTCATAGCAGCAATTACAACAACAACAAGCACAACATCATCCTCACCAATTCTATCATCGCTTATTCTCACCATCACCTATACAAATCTCCTCCGGAAGAAAGGGAAGCGCTGGCACTAAAAGCACATAGAATCAATACCCATTTACTTCGGGAGGCGGTGGATTTTCAGCTCGGATAATCGATTCTGGCAGGCGATCAATATCAAAAAGAATGTTTTATTTCTTTCAAAGGGTGTTGTCGATTGACATAAAGATGAATGAAGATCGAAAAGATGACAAAAGTTTTGAAAAGAAGCAAAGGACACATTTATGATCCTGCCCGAGTTGAATACAAAGCCTGTCAGACAGACCACGGGAAATTCGTGTGAAATTCGATGTGTTCAGGTGGCCGGATACCACGTTTGATATCAACCGCGGCCAGTAAAAATGATGAGCATAAACAATTTTGATGAAATTATCATTTTGAAAAGTATAAGAAGGACCATTCTGTAGTCAAATATAACTTTATTTCCATCTTTTAAAAAATTAATGACGGCCTTTTCCAAAGAACTTTTGGTTCAGGCACAATACCTTCTGTGATAGCACCAGCGATTTCCTTATACATATTGAAAAGTACGAGAATATTCTTACTATCACTTCATTTTGCATTTTCAAATCATGGCAATAGAATACAGTCATCAATTTGGTGGTACAGGCATTTTGTGTGTGAATAGACCACTTCATTGATGTAATAAACAGTTTAGTACATGCGAATAAAAGGAGACTTTTTGTAAGATGCAGTAAAGGCATATTAATAATGCGAATTGGGTAAAAAGAAGAAAAAAATGGACTACGCGAAGATACAAACGATTGATGATGCCATTTCCGATTTTTTTTTTTCCTTCTGATAATTATTCTCCCTCGTCTACTTCTCTCATAAGCTGTTTTCCTACATTTACTGCTTACTAAGAGAGACATTATGATTTATGGTCAATCGTACATGGCTCAACGTTGGCCTACATCCTCTTCCTATACAACTACAAAACCAAAGGATAATCAAGAACGGTTGCCGAAGGTTACCGTTCATCTAAACATGCAAGAGAAGTCTCGAGCCTGCGCAGATCAACACTTGGTATAATCTATATAAGGTGTGTAACCGAGGATAAGCTCATTTTCTGCTTAGCTAATGGTGTGGAACTTCAATCTCAATTTCGCTCTTATACTCCTAATAAGGATTGATAATGCAATATTTTGAAGGAATGTTACGAAAACTGCTGCAACTTCATGATACGGAGGTAAGATAATGCTGTTTAGTTTGCTTTTAATCATGTTATCTGTTTCCACCAACAGCGATAGAAATGGTTGATTTATAGCTTTCTGCAACCGTCTGCAACGAATTTTCTTTCTCTCTTTGGTATTTCTTCTTCGTCGTATTTCCCTTCACTCTCATGAACTTCTTTTCCTTCGTCAATTTCTTCTTCTGCTCTTTTTTCCAAGTCCCCCCCCCCATCTCTCTCTCTCTCTCTTTCTCTCTCTCTCTCTCTCTCTATCTATCTATATATCTATCTAACTGATCTTCTCTCTTTCTATCTACCTCCATCTTCTTCTCCTTCTCGTTCTTTCTCCATCATCATTAATTTTATTCAACAACTTTTCGTCTCTACTTGTACTATTTTTTTTCTTTTTTCCGTCCACGTCTACTTTTCTTTCTGCTTCTATACTCTATAATGTTTAATCAATAACCTGATAACAACCGTTCTATTCACCAAAACATTTTTTAAAATGTCATTTGAAATACTGTTTTTCCTTTAAATTGAAACTTCATTAGATTTCTTATCCTGTCGTGATGAATCGACCGAGAATATTCTATTTTGACAGTTGAGATTAATAATAGAAATAAAAAGACACGAATGACACGGCACTCCCTTTTCAGCAGAAAAAAAAAATAGAAGCCCTCCCCCTCCCCCACATAATGAAATGGAATCTTTACTTGCGCTTAAAATTTATATTATAGAGATAAGCAAATCAGTTGCATGAAGGGAATATTTAGTTTGATTAATTATTTCAATTTCAAAGTTCAATGAATAATCTGTTCGATGTATATTCAGAAGTTTTTCAACCAGTCACAGGGATTGATTTTTGCGTGAAAGTTCCCGCAGAATGAGGTACATCTTAAATCTTCGAATTGTGCCGTTATACTGGTTAAATCATTCATTAGCATTAATGAATAAATCAAAGAATTTATAGCGTTATAGCTTTTTCTCCTACCCCGATTTTCTCCTCTATACTTATCCCTTCAAGCAGTTTTTTACATAATTATCTAAAATACAAAGGCTTGCAATTAAACTGAAGTGCCGTAATCAGAAAAAAATATATAATAGACCATTGTCTTATCCCTGTAATTATACATAATATCAACTTCCATATCTACATTATGGTGTTTATGTTGCTATGGTGCTGCTCTTAACTTATACTAGTACATCGAATTCTCTCTATGGAATATTAATTGTGTCCTATACTCTAATAATGTTCGATTCATACTCATATATTTCATAGCATATGTTTCATAATAGTTTGGTTTTATTATTTCAACATATTTCATATCATATATTTCATAACATTTTTATGAACTTATTACCCCATGTAAAGCTTTTATAATTGTCTATTTTACAACATAAATCGATATATCAGGGGTTGATACTCCGAAGCAGTATGTTATAGGCCTATAGAAGAAACGTCGAGGGGCAGAGTTCCGGGCCGAGTTACGCGAAGGAAAACAAAAACTGTAAGGTATGCTGACGCTGAGGGCAGCAGAGCACTTTATTCTAGCTGTTCTGTTTTACAATGGGAGCCGTTTGTTGTTGTTATTATTTTTAAAATATTATTTTCTTTTCTTACCCAATGCAGAGCATTTATTTTTGTAGATCTAATTATTGAAACAATACATCTTAACCGAACTGTCTATTCGAGTGTCAATGATTTCATCCTAACCTTATTTAAGAGGGAGAAAATGGATATAGGCCAGGGGATCTTAATTGATATGTCAGGCATGTGTCCGGCGTGCCATAAATATTTCTGAAATTATGTAGAGGGCCATTGAGCATTGCACATACATAGCAATGCCCCATCTTGGGGCGATAGAACAATTGTAGAATACCCCTCTCCTCCAGATTAATAGATCATGAATAATTTGCATCCTCATTAATTTTGTTTCTCAAGTGATGAGATTAATATTTTTTCAATCATAAAACATGGGACAGGGAGCATATGGTTTAAGAGAATAGAGACGAGCTATTATATTGTGATCGAGCGAAGAGAATAAGCAAAGATTTTCTTTTTCTTCATATTAGTAGTCAGTGATTGTCTATCATATAAATCCACTTGTATATAACATTTTTTTTTTTTTTTGTTTCATTTTACTCGGTATTTTGATGGGCCATATCAAAGAGTCTTGTGGGCTGCTTTTAAAAAACAGGGATCTAGGCTAATGTATTTCAGGAGTAAAAAGTAAACCTCATCCCAACTCTTTCTTCGATATCGGGACAGAACAGAACTTCATCAATATTTCCAGTCGAAAGACTGCATATTAGGAGGCCTATCTCTCCAAATGCTCAATATCAATTCACCTTTTAAGCGATAATGAAAACGCACTCGATTTCTTTTCTCGAATTTTTGTGAGAAGACATCTAATTTTTTTTCAGCAACACTTTTCTCTCATGTCAGTCTCTTAACTAGATCGTTTACTCTTGTTACTTGCTTAATGACGGCAAGTACCTGGTATCCATAGTACTTTGAACTTGATATACCTATGATTTATTTGTGCCGTTTTTTATGATTTACCTAACAATTATTGCCAAACCTATTCTCAGGTGTGTCTGAAGTATCTCACTGAGCGACGAACTTTTGGCAAGAGTGGCGAAAAACGATAAGTCAAAGATTCTGACGAATTTTTGGCGACTCTCCTGGTCGACAAGTATTTGCAAGTCAGTGCATGAGAGTCCAAGTACAAATAGATGATGAATACTTAGCGACATGTTAGCGATATATTTTGATGAATATTTGGCGAAAACCCTTAAGTGGGTATTTTACTAGGTTACGAATGATTGGTGAAAGCTGCGAATAGGTCATTTTCAGACATTCGCCAGAATCATCAATCATTCTTTGAAAATTCTGAAAATATTCTTCACGTGTTTGCGATGTTCACCAAACGTTCACAGACCTTCCGAGTAAATTTTGAAATTGTTCAAAATTTTCAAGAACCTGCATGTGGTGATTATGGTTTTTCGTAAAATGGTCTGTAAATATGCGCCACAGTCATCGATTTCTTAAACTGGTCTGCAAACGTTCTTTTTGAACAGCTGAAGAATACGAGATAAAAATAGACGTTGGCAGACCAAGATGATGACTGTGGCGCATATATCTATTTACAGACCATTTTGTGAAAATTCATGTTCGCCAAAATTTCGAACATGTTCAAACTTTCTTCGGAAGGTCGGCGAACGTTTGGTGAACTTGGTGAACAACATAAGTATAATCGATGACTCTGGCGAATGTCTGAAAATGCGTATTCGTCGATTTCGCCAGCTATTCGCAACCCCAGTGAGATACCTACTTTAGTGATGCGAGTTATCACCAAGAATGACCTCAGGAAAGAATAATGTAAAAGAATCGGCAAAAGATTTAAGTACACTTAAATAACTGCAATATGATGCTATGAAAGGTTTGTAACTATGTTCTGATTAGTCCAATGAGGGTGCAATGGGCAAGGCTGTATGTAAACATGTATGTGCCTTGCTCCTTGGCTAGTTTCCCATTTCAATTTTCCCTTGCCGCTGTCTCCTGACTATAATGTTGCTAATGTTGAGGGCTTCCCTTCAATCCCTTTCTTTCATTTCTCTGTCTTTCAGCCCCCCCCTCTCTCTCTCTCTCTCTTTCTCCCTCTCTTTCACTCTCTTCCAATATTTTGTCAATTTTTCTAAACCTTTTTTTTTTTTGCTCAAAAATATCTTAAGTCCATATTAACTCATCAAGGGATCGTGGCCATATCGGCGCCCCCTGAATCAGCCCAGGAAAGAGTTAAATTTGTTCTTGGTATTTTCTAAATCACAGACATTGACGTGATGCGTTGCTTTCTCCAGGAACCTCACCCTTTCTCCATCATTTACCCCCCTCTCCCCTCCCCGCCAATAGACCGCTTCGGTAACGTATGCAAATTTTATACATACCTTTCAAACAAAGGTTGTTCTTGACAACCTGAAAGCTTGCCGGACATAGCAACAAGTAATGTATGCAAACTGGATTCCAAGCATTGAGGCTCATTTATAAAAAGCAGGTTAATGGAATAGCTCGTCACTAGGTGCTCAGAGAAGAAATGTGCATAAATTTGTATACATTACAGAACGGGTCTATTGAATCACACTTATATGTAATAACTCCTTATATATAATTCCTTATTTACGACTGATCCAGTCTAAATTCGAACAACAATTCGATTAATGGTCAAAACTTGATGATTCATTATTTCAGTGCTTTTATTATTACAAAGCAAATTAACTTTCTTGTTTCTCAATCTCTTTCACTGCCAGATCAACCGTATAGGAATTCAAGACATCCAGTTACTCTTAAGGATTTCAGGCATCTGCGGTTACTTTACTCCCAGTGAAATTGGATTATTGCTTTTGAGACAGTCATCGCTTCAAACGACTCTTCAAGCGCAAAGGGCTCAAGATCAGTCCTATTCAGTTGAACCTCGACAAACTTTCTCGGCATCTGGCTTGATAAAGAATTGAGATCTACAGAGCCGAACAACAAGATAAAAAGCTGATTAGTATTTTGGAAGAAGAAGAAGAAGTTTAGTAAAAAGTGATACGTTCACCCGACGTTCTCACTGCGTTTCCCTAACGCGACAGTCCCCTAACGCGAGAGTAGGCTCTGTATAGGGGCGTCTGTCACCAAAGCACAGTAGACGATTGTGTCGCGTCATGTTGAAAAGGTGCAGTGTTTTCGAAGGAGAAGGTTAGGAAGGGTGTAACATACCAAACGAAAGACTATGACGAGGAGACGCCTATGGGTACTAACAATTCACTAATCACATTTCACCCTCGTATTTACAAACCCGTCAAGAAGAAAAAAGACTATTGTCCCGCGGTTGACAAGAAGATCTTAATGTAGTCAACTGGAACGACTTCTAGAGAGTGGGGCCATCAGTTCGATGGTCTGTGACGAAAATTTTCATTGGAAGAAAACTTTTCTGCCTCATAAGAGAGAGAGAGAGAGAGAGAGAGAGAGAAAGGGGAAATCTGTATTGGAGTACAATTCAGTTCTTAGAATACCAAATGAATTAATACAAGATTCCCCCAGAAATAGTAACACCACGAATCCAACTATTTCCTCTCGTTAATTCAAAGTTTAAAGTTTCATATGACAAATATTCTACATTCAATGATTAACAAATAATAGAATTTTGGAAGAATAAAAGAAAATATCACAAAAGTACATTTCTCGGGCATGTCGGTTATTAGAACTTGGGCAAAGTGTTCTTTTTAATGATTTGGATTGTGTTTTAAGATAAAATAACAAAAAATAACCAAAAAAAAACCAACAAAAAAACAGGTGAATCTTTTCAAAAAATCTTTAATTATTTGAAACAAAGAATATGCATATTTGGGTTCCTTTTGGGCCATTTTGTTAAAATTAAAAGGTACCCTTAAAGCTAAGTTGTTTTTATGACATAATAGGACCATTATCATTGACCTGAAATCGCATTAACACACTTTATCTTACTAGAACTGATTGCGTGAAGAAAAAAAATACTTTGACAAGCGCTACCTATATTGATTTCACCCACTCAAAGATAAAATCCAAAGTCCGGAACGGGATTATCTCTGATCTATAAAAGGAACTGTCACGGGTCAGAATGACTACAGTGCATCAGGTATTGCTACCAGGGGAGGCGGATGGTGGCGACTCACCGCGTCTCTCAACAACAGACGATACTTACCAGCTCTTACCGAACAGTAGCAGACGACACTCCTCAGTGGGCGCGTCCAACGAATCCGCTATGCCGCGCACGGAAAGCACTGACGAGCGATGCGTTGTCATGAACGAAATAAACACGGAGGAATGTGAGCAAAGTTCGCCGCGGGAACAGACGGCAGAAATCTCGCCACACACTCAAGCTTCGTCGGAAAACAGTAGCGGGACTGATAAGAACGCGAACATGCAGCGGACGGCCACGGCGGGAACGAAGACGAGAATTCCATCGGAGACAGGATCCGAGTCATTCCGCAACAGTGGGCAAAATGGAATAAGAGTTGAGATAAAATCGAACTGTGATGAAAAGCCGATATTGGCAGACGACAATGACAAGGATTCAAAAACAAGAAAGTGTACGCCCTCGAATAGTGTCGCACGGACCATAGTAAAGCTGACTGCGTGCTTTTTCTGTGGTATAGTCTTTGGAATCGCAGCGGAAAAGGGAAGAGGTAAGATTGTGCACCCCATCATTTGTCATAATTCCATTTAAATAATACTAACTGAAAATATGAAGGAAAATATTAGGAAGAAGGATGAAAATTTGTCAAACAGTGATTGTATCTCATAGGATTGACATTTCGCAAAAGTGATACCATTTCTCCTTTTCCTGTTTCCTCAAACAGGATTCACCACGAGTTATAAAAGAAGAAATTGTAAGCCTATTCATATAGTATAATTATATCAGCAAAGGTCTAACTCAGGAAGATTGTCGGTAAGGAAAAAAAATCAAAAGAATGGAGGCAGTTTGGGAAAATCGATTCAAGAGTCGCTATTATAGTTTGTGTCATTCTATACTCTTTACAGACATACATATATAAAAACCTTAATTATATGACATTCTTCTCCATTATAGTAGGAATAATATTTTTGGCTCAGTTACGATTTCAGAAGTCGGATATAATAATAAAACAATTAGCTCCCATTATCGAAGTAATACGGCAAAAGGGAACAGAGGGTGAGGTTGGTTGTTTAACAAGGTCACGGAAATTATTAGTTCAAGTACAAAGAAATAAGAGATCAAAGTCTATTCAAAGCCCCTTTTCCAACAGGCACGGAAAATAGAAGTCTAGAAAACAGAAATGTTGTCACAGTCATGAGCCACAATGGAAGACTATTATTCACGAAATTAGTTGTAGCCCACGAGCAACATCTAACAACTTGAAAGGGTCATACACGCCGTTGCAATGAATTCAGCACGACATGTTTTTTTTTTACTTCACTACTTCATGTATTTAGCGGCAAAAAGGGTGAAACTTAATATGTTTACATTTGCACAAGAATGCGAGTTTGTCCCCACATCCGTTTAAACGCATTTATTTGCTAACTGTTGGATCTGTAGATGCTTAGGAAGGTCATGAGGATACGCTAACAAACACTATTTGCAATCTTATCTTCGTTGCCCAATTGGTCGTATTTCAGAGCCGAATGGTATATCCCTGTATTGTTTAGAAGCTTGTTATCAAGAGCTGGAACTTCTAACGAGTTGCTCGAAGTAAAACTGTCTTGAAAAAAATCTCAAAAATACATTTGATCATCACATACTTTGATACTCATTAGAGATGTCTTCTTAGCTTATTTGGGATGCACAATATAGTCTTTGTAAGTATTATCTTTAA
This sequence comes from Heliocidaris tuberculata, assembly GCA_025618425.1. NCBI lineage: Eukaryota > Metazoa > Echinodermata > Echinoidea > Camarodonta > Echinometridae > Heliocidaris > Heliocidaris tuberculata. Next base: position 36,649,841 of record CM046836.1, read on the forward strand.
AAGGTTGATTTGATGTTGAATACTTATTTTCCTTGCATCGAAAATAGAAAGTGTAAGGATGTGAAAATATTTGTTAATATCCTTTTTAAAATAAAAATTATGTGATTTGTATTTCAGTATAGGAAAGAACATATGACACACAAGTTCCGTCATAAATTTCGCAACATATTAGCCATCTGTTAAACCGCAGGGGTCTTTCGAATGCTGTCCGTGAAAAGGTCGTATATATATAGCTCAACATCTAAATAAAGTGTGATATTTTAGTGATCATCATTGCTCCCAATTAAAGTATGTATTCGCATATCATCGTAATTGCTAATCGGTCTGTGCTGTTGGTCACGTCACGCAAAACACGTAATATTATAAGTCATTGCTGACAAAACCTCTTTAGTTTAGTTTTGACTTTTCCAAAAATGAATTGTGATGTGTAACGAACTGATAAAGGTTAGAATGTAACGCGAAATGCAAACATTCATATAAAGCAGTTGTCCTGCATGCATCGGTCGATAGATAATATTGAGAAAGTTAACAGTAAAGAGTAAATAATGCAAATGCAGCCCGTAGAGAAAGAATATATATATATGTCTTACATAAATGCTTGCGAGCGAGCAAAAAAAAATCGACCTTTTTTTTAGTGAAATTGTAATTATATAAGTGCACCAGATCTAGACCATATGAATCCGGTAGGTAATTTCATTTTTTTGCTTTTTTCTCTCTTTTATTTCACGCCCTCCCCCTTTTTTTTCAGCGTGGAACTTTTTTTTTTTTAGGGGGGGGGGGGCTGCGGCCCCCAAGCACCCCTTCAGTACGCCAGTGTAGAATGCAATCAACCAGGGGAAGAAGAATAAAGGAGAAGAAAATAAAGAAGCAAAGGGGAGAGAAACGAAGAAAGAGCTGTCATATAAATCTGTAAATAGGTGATGTTCCCCTTGTTAAAAATAAAATATTCCCTGCCGTCTACTGTGTACTGTTAACCAGAGCCCATTTCCCCAATTAGACTCACTTTCATTCTCACTGGAAAATATTAACATGCAATGGTAAAGTCTGCGGGGGCACTGAGGAAAATCCTCAGGACCCCCAGTGAAAAGAGCAGGGGCTTTGTAAGAGAACTAAAAAGGCACACCCAAAATGTGATAACATTTTTCCCCCTTATTTTTAGCTTGTCAGAAACATTCGAACTCATGAACCCCAGCCTGAAATTCCTGGATCTGCCACTGGCGGGGCATAAGTATTTATTATCAGTACCCCAATTAAAAAAAAAAAAGAAGAAGAAATCGCTATCAAGATCTTGGCCCAAGTGGACTTTGTAATACTTAAGAGCTGATGATGCTTTTCATTTTGGGTCGTTAACTCGTAACATCATGTGTACACTAATATAACTTTCCACTAAAGCTATACATGGATGGGATTTAGTTTGTAGAACGTGAACTCTATTTGTGTGTCTGACAATTAATGAACTATAGCTTTTCAAAAGTACGGTGGAAGGTTCCCATGTAATATAGGCATTTTATATTGCACAGCATTCATAATTACAATATTGTTATGAATGCTGTGTTCAGTAGAGCATGTTAAACACGGTTGTATTATTATCCGTACAGTGGGACGACGAGACTCGATGAAAACAACTTGGGCATTTTAAAAAATACAATGCACATTTCGAGACACCTCCTCGGCTTGTGTTGGTACGAGTATCAATGTGCTTCTAACAGTCTGCAATGACACACTTCACTGATATCGTTTCCATTGCCGATGTAGCTCCCCTCCCCTTTTTAAACGCCTAGAAAAAAAATCTACGCAGTGTGGGTATATGGCACTCTGTGCTGCCAAGATACATTACCCCCCCCCCCCCAAGAGGAGTCACACATTGACCACACCCCCCCCCCCCCACACACACACACAACCGGAACCGAGTTATAGAAAAGAAATTCGCATAAATCATTGTAAAAACTACCTTTTAGCCACTGGCAACAAAGTGCGTAGCTTTAGCCCCCCCCCCCCATCATACAATCTTCAAAATTTCTGGGAGAATGCGTCCCCCTCCCCCCGGGATCGCCGCCCATGCAGAGGAGATACATCACAATGTATTGTGTTTCTTCTTCATTGCATTTCGAACAGAACAATAGCGATTTTTTACCCCGCCATAACAGAAGGGGAGATGGCAGGGAGTTTGATGCCGTCGCTATTTTTTCAAACATGCCACAAAAGAGCATAAATATAATGCTCATTTTACTGGAACAAAAGCAAACATCACTTTTGAAGCATGGACAAAGGAAATAAAATGTCCCGAAAACTGTTCAAGACATTAAAATTTTTAATCAGGAACTTCCGTAAATTATTAGGAAAAGGGATTACTGAATTTATTGTATTATAATTATTATGATATATGTTTCACAATGATGGTTCATCTACGGCATGGAGATTCACATGGGCGCTTTTAGCCATAATTTTGAATGAAATTGTATTGTTCACTTTTATTTCAGTAACATTATTGAACGACTTTTTAAAAATCTTTTAAATACATGGGCCTCATGTCATGCATGTGGTATTAACATGATTATTTCCGTTGTTTTAGGAAGTGAATTTTGCCCGAATATGTGGTAACGATTTCCCGAATATTGGTGTTTAACAATTTTTCGGGGGGGGGGGGGGTTGCAGCCCATAGCACCATCCCCTCTCCTTCTGGATACGCCACCGGGTTAGGACCTCCTCGGTTGTATGCTCAAAAGATTCGAACCTGTGCTGTCAATTGCGGACCCTTCCCCAACGGCAATGGACGGGGAGGCACAACTTCCAAAATATCTGTCAAGGAAAAAGGGGAAAATAATGACTTGTTCACTGCAATGCACTATATAAGGAACCTCTACATTCACGAAATGTTTTGTTGCACGAAACAAATATCAAGCCAGATCAATGTGAAGGTCGATTCGGGGTTTGAACTTTATTCAATGTAAACTCTGAACTTCAATATCTTTTGAAGTAAAAATTACTTGAAAGACAAAATTATTGCAATGTCATCCTCGTTTGTTTTGTTGTAATATCGCGTATTCACAGACGAACGATCACACAACATTTTTATACGGGACTAAATTGCAATGGCAAGGTCGTTTGGGAGATACGATTGTGAAGATTTGGAGCCTATAACTCACAAGCGTAGCTTTCTCCTTATGCTTCTCCATATTTCACTTTTCTTTTCTTTGCATGGTCTTTTCAATTAATACTGCATGCAAACTAATGAAGATATGAGGTACTCACCTTCTTTTATTTTCTCTGACAATAGATTTCATGCTCGTTTGTACCAGTTTGTAAAATCTATATTGTGAAAGCATTGTAAAATGTGAAATAAGAAACAATAAACGGAAAATGAAAATGAAGATGAAGTTGAGTACTGCTCATCATGGTCATGCGATTACGTTGTGAATGAGACTATTTAAAGTAATTGGGAAAGGCTGATGATAGTAAATAAGAACTGATGTGTACTGTGAGGTTTGGGTATATGAACAAAATGAAAAGATATTGACTCAATTTTGCTTAAAAAATCACATGCACTGCCCACAGAAATTGGTATAATGGGACTACACACACACACACACACACACACACACACACAAGTCATGTGGCACGAAAGTTCGGTCCAAACTATTCAGCGATATATAGACATAATTATTTTGAATATGAGGGCATTCGAAGAGCAGTGCATTTCAGGGTACATTTCTACCCCCCCCCCCCCCAACTGACATTAAAAACAAAAAGATTGAGAAAGCTCACAAATTATTTTTCACCGGTTACCAGAGCTGAATCTTCTCTGTATATGTTCCGCGCCGTCTGTTGTGTGGCATGCACGATGCGGGGGTTATTGTTCTGTAGGTGTCGAACAATATAATTTAAAAAAAAAAAAAAAAAACATATTGTGATTAGAAACCTCTGAAATATCAAATCGTGGGGATGACCGGCCTTGAACTTTTTGGAAAGCCATGCCCTTTTTTAAACAATAGCCGCCTTGGTTTTTTTTTTTTTCTCACGATATCATCGTTCTAAAAATATCAAAATATCATAATGTTGACTGATGATCATTTATTAAATGTTTAAAGTGAAGAAGAAGTATAATCCAAAGCCAGTCGTCTGTTATACAAGAAAGTGCCATTGCACGAAAAGAAAAAACGCTTTCCAATCATTGCAAAGTGACTATAGGTGAATATACACGGATAGATTTTGTCCTGCAAATAGACTTGCCAACATTTTTTCCTCATTCCTCTTAGTTTCTCACAGGATATTGTGGAATGCAGTGTATTAAATCTAATTTACCACACTAAAACGACAGATATAAATGAATAGATAGATCAGAGATTCCTTATTTATTAACCCTTTCAGGACAGGAATTATTTAAGGGCTAAATTGATCACATTTTGCTCTTCAAATTGGCAACAATAATATTTTTCTTTTAGTGCTACATGGTTCTAATAAGGTGTAATGTCTTAGAAATGAATATACAGTCAAACCTGTCTATTAAGGCCACCCAAGGGAAACAGAAAAAGTGGCCACTGTGGACAGGTGGCCTTTATAGGCAGGTTCTAAGACACATATTTCTTGCTTTATGAGGGCAATATAAGTGACCACTATAGACAGGTGGTCACTATAGACAGGTGACCGCTAAGACAGGTTTGACTGTACATGGTTACAAAGTTTGTTGAAAAGTTGAAGAAATTGCCAACTTTGATAAAAAACAATGATTTTGAACCTCTCATTGTGTTGCCAATTTAGGGATTTTAAAGCTTATTCTCATTTTTAAAATCCCAGGCATCAAATGCAATATGGTTGTGCAACAAAACTGGACAGAGTGTGTGCAGAATTTTTTGCTCTTTCTACTCATGCATCTGGTATATTTTTTAGAGCTCTGAATCAAAAGTTATTTCGCCAAACCACAAAATGTGGTCAATTGTCTCAAAAGGGTTAAAAAGAGATTCAAAATGGATCCTATTTAGAATGCTTAGAGGAATATGATAAGCCCTGTAACTGTTCAGCGCAGTTCGTTCACAAAAAGTCCAACATGGAGATATAGTTGAAACAAAATTCTTTTGAGGGGTTTTTGAGGAGTTTTGAATGGAAAGTTGGGAAGCATTCTTAAAATCTTTACCCCTCTGGATCTGCTGTCAGTTTATCAATAGTCCAGATGTATACTTGAGACAAAAATGTGATAAAAGGTAAATTTTTTACCCATGCTGGGTAAAAAAAAAACAAGCGTGCATGTTCCCCCTTTTTTACCCAACATGGGTAAAAAAAATTCCCATCTCATTTTATAGCCTTGTATAATCCGGCCTTTTGAGGAGTTTTGAATGGAAAATTAGGAGAATAGTGAAAATCTGGACTCCTCCGAGGTAGCTGTCAGTCCAACCGTGTATGTGCTTGAGACGAAACTCGAATAAAATGTAAAATCCGGCCCCGCCTTTGAAGAGTTTTGAATGGAAAGGTTTAGGGTAACATTGAAAATGTGGATCCCTCCGAATTTGCTGTCAGTAAGTTTATCAAAAGTCCGGAGGTATGCTCGAGACAAAAACTCAGATAAAAACGTAAAGTCCGGTCTTCTGAGGAGTTTTGAATGGAAAGTAAGGAAACTTTGGAAATTTAGACCCTTTCCAGAAATTCGTCAAGTGTTTACTTTGCCCTCGAAACTGTTTGATGGACGGGGGTCTACAATGGGAGCAAAAGAAGCGCAGGATGCCTCAAAGAATGCCCTTTTGTGAAGTTTTTGAAAGTAAAGATCTTAAAGATTGTTGAAAATCGCGCTAATGTGGCTTGACCATGTAACTTTTATGACCGGATAATAAACGTAGACATACACAGAAAGGAAATTAACAAAAGAGAGTTACGTGACTTGCGCTTGGACCGTATTCAATCATGTCTTAAACACAGTTAACGCTGACCCCCCTCCCCCCCCTCACCCCTCTCCCCGTTTGAACTCCGAAGTGTGAAATATACTCCATTTTGAAATGGATGAATGCAAATTATTTTCTTTTCTTTGGCGAAGAGTAGGGGATCTCTAAATATGATTATATATCATTTATAGTATATTTTGGAGAGAACAGAAGATGCTTTATGTATATGGTGGTGGTGGTGGGGGGGGGGGGGTGAGGTTATTGTTGTTGTTGTTGGTTTGATGGCGATATCCCTCGATTTCGATCATTTCCGCCAGGCTAATTGTAAGTGGGCGTCATTGCCCTCTCATATCTGGTCTTGCTCTCTCATTATATGATTCTAATATCTTGCCCGGTGTGCAAGATAATGACTTACCTTGGCCTTTGTTATTGGCGTAGTGCAAGAAATAGGGAGGATTAATCTGTGCTCGTTACTCATCCATTGTTAGTTATTTGGTATTAGAACTGGGTAGCGTTTCATCAAGTGTTTTGTCAGTGATTTTTACCGACAACCGTTATAAGCTACTGAAATCCTTGCATCTGATTGGCTGAGAGCAAATTTGTCGGTGAAAATCACTGACAAAACGCTTGATGAAACGCTCCCCTGGGTTAGACGAAAAATTAATGAAGTTTTAGTGTTAACTTAGGAGTTACTGATGTATAAGGTGGGGGGGGGGGGGGGGAGGCATTGTTATGAAAAAGAGTTTGTAGGAAATCTCCGCGATTCTTACTCACCTTCCGTAGACTCAAACCCCAACGGCGTTTCCATCTGGAACACTTTATCTTCAGACAAAATCGTATTAGCGTTTTAAAAAAACGTATTCTTTTTACTCCTGTTTTCTACTAATATTTCTCCGAGATTTAAGTATTAAAGCAGTGCATGCCGAAGTGAACTTCTTGGAAGTATGTTTCCCTCTATTTTTTCTGATCTTATTTATTTTTCAGTTCGTGTGTAGGTAGGTACCGATATTACGTTAGTGAAGTAAACCAAGGAAATATGAGAAATGGAGGAGGAGGAGGAGGCTTTGTCGTAAACTGTTTCTTTAGTTTAGCCATTCTTGAATGCCCTTCGTTTGAAATGAAAATGAAGATAATTAAGTTAAAGTATGTAGCTAACGTTTCAGCTGCAATGTCATTACATTTAAGGTTTGGAATCGTATTTTGTTTGAAATTATACTTTGATTATCTTTCTTCGAATCACAGGCCTTTGGTATTTTTTAAAAGGAATTATACGATGAATGAGCAAGTTTTATGGCATTGATTTTTTTTTAAAACAGATATCAGTCGAGATCGTAATTCATGCGACCTTTCATTATCATATTCGCATTACAACCACACATGATTAAAAAGTTTTCGAAACACTTTGGAAACACTATCAAAATGAAAACATTCTTGACATGGAAAATTATTTACCAAATGACATATTTCCTGTTACTTACAGTTAGCCAGGTTTTCCATCTGTGGAAGGATATGTGGGGGGGGGGGGGAGGGGGTGCTCATGACGATGAGACAAAAACAATGACAAAAAAAATTGAAAGATGAAAATTGTTTGCCTGTACCCTTGCCCGTGATTATGCTAGGCATAGAAAACCTAGATTGGATAATCAGTGGTCGATCAAGGTGGGGGGGGGGGGGGGGGGGGGGGGGGGGGGGGGGAGGTCCTCAAGGGGCAAAATTATTGTGCCGCCGGAAAACATAACAATAAAGCCATGGATAATGATGGTGTGTATGATAATGAAATCTCAGACTCTCGTGACAATCAGCGTGAAAATAAATAATGATGATATGGATCTACCGTTGAATTTTCTTTGACTGATGTCGACCTTTACTGACCAACTCTCAAACTTACCAACAAAGGCAATACAGATGAAGCGAAATTGGAGAGAGTAGCCCTCCCCCACCCCTGGCCTTTCGAGCTACGCTAATGTGGTTATGTTTATCATATCTGTGAAATTAACTTGGCCACATTTCTACAAATTCCAACGTTTATTTCCCTTTTCCGCCACGGCTGTGTGAGTCTACTCTCCAGATTTTAGCGATACAAGTTCAATGTAAAAAATCACGCGACGTACAGCCGAGAATATTGGAACATAACGTAATATCCTCCGTCGACATATTGATTTCCTTTCCTCCACGGCTGACGAAGAATGATGATATTGATATTTCCCGAGCCCGGCTTGATGCCGTGTTAAAGGAAATGGTTAAAACGCTCACGAATTTTCAATGAAAGCTTTGTCTCTTGAGGCAAATTCAGCGCAAAGGTTTTTCCCTCTAAATGGGACGTTTTAATGGAGGTAGGCTCAAATATATTAGTCAAAATAGCACATTGAAGTGATGATGAAAATTACATTAATGAAATAAGTATTTCTAATAATAAGAAAGAGAGAGATGCAATACTGAACGTGAATCCTGAACGTATGAATAAAGTAATTTATGGAAAAAAATGAATTTTAATTCCAGTGTTATCGTTATATGGTTAGAAAATTTTAAAAAATAGCCACATATTTCAAAGAATATCAAGTTATATCTTAGAGATGAAATGATGATATAACCACTGGTGTAATTATGTCCAGTAATTTTCTCATTTTAATCGTATTCAGTGTGTTTACAGGGGGAAAAATAGAGTAGTTAAAGCACGCATGAAATATACACATTGAGATGCTTTAAAGGAATTGAAATGACGCAGTAAAAAGGATATCACTTGCTCTTAATGCTGTTTGAATTAAGTGAAGGTATCTACATGAAGTTTTATTATTATCATGAAAGCTTCAGAAAGTTTTTTGTTGAAACATAGATCGCGTAGTAAAGGTCCTTGAACCAAACCCGTTTAAGGATATACTTTGGTAAAACCGGAAATCATTCAGACTCGTAATTTTATAGTACAAAAACTAAAAAATCTCTGACAATTTTTCATGTTTAACGAAAGTGTTTGCAGTTCAAACAAAATGATCATTCTTATTACCTTATTGATATATTATTTTTCATTATAAAAAAACAACAAACAAATCAAGATATTCAAATATATCAGTTATTTGACTCTACCCCAGTCAAAGATCATAATCGTTTGAAATTATTTCTCTGTATAATTTCTCCTAGAATTTTTCTCTACAAGTTGCAATTCAGTTTGAAATCGTCTTATATAAAAATACATCAATTCTAAATTTATATATGTTTGAAAGGAATTATATCATTTAAATATGCCTATCTATTTATCCATTTAGTCATTTTAGTCACATTTTAAATTTGATCTGAAGTAAAGGGTAGGTATATTCAGTATTATTGATTTATATACAACTACATATAGTATGTTCAGCGCATTTAGGTCCTTTTTATAAGTATTAAGCGCTAAGCCTATATGATAAACTATTATTATTATCCTTATTAGTGTACATTTTGTAACCAATAATATGAAATACATGAAATAGATAAAGTACATGAAACTATGCGAAGAATGCGATATGTATACATGTATACATGTATACATGTATAATGAACATATTAGGATAATTACAGCAATAGCAATAAGTGTCTATTTCGAACCAAACCTTGCGTCCCCAAAACAAATAAACTCATAACTGGAAAAAACGACAGAAAATCACAACAGAAAAGAGGATAGGTTTTGCCATGATGTGGGAATGACAAAGCATTTTATACGTTTTGCTAACTGACATCCACGCATAAGTATCTCAAGGTTATTGAAAAACACGAAAAAATACCACAAATATTATGGACAGAATGTCGACGGGTTTTATTTTGTTAACGCCCTTCATCTTTATGACCTTCTTAGCAGACTGTAATGTATATCTGAAACAAATACCTTTTTGTTGTTGGTATTATCATTCTAAAGGTGCCCGCATTTTCGTCTTTTTCCTGGGATTGTGAGAGAAATTGAATGCTTTGACATTTTGATGTACTCAGTCTCTGTCACCAAATTAGAAACAAAAACCGGTACACACTGTGCTGTCAAAAATGTACTAGTAATATGATGATGAATAATCGTTCCGTTTTGAGTGCGTGGCGTATTACCAGTAACGTATCTAGTATAAGGTGAAACCGGGGAACCCCCCCCCCCCCCTCTGTTGGAGGCCCCTTGAAAAAAACTAAATATAATTTGCAGTGGGTCTTTTTTTTTTTAACAGTATGCACCACACACCTCAGGGTAGCACAAATACACCCCCTGAAGAGGATTCCACACCCCTCCCCTGTTCACTAATTCTGGATACGCCACTGATGACATACTATTGTAATTGGCATTTTCTTGTGATATTCAATTTCTGTCTTTACAACGTTGTATTGTTCGGTCTTTGTTAAGCCTGCATGTTGATAATATGTTAATTGTTTTTGTTTTTGATTTTGTTTTTGTTGTTGTTTTTTTTTGGGGGTTCGTTGTTTTTGTTTTTGTTTTGGTCTTAAAGTAATGTTGTAGTGTGACTGATTTAAAGTGTTCTTCAATGATTGTTTTGTATAATTGCATCCGAAGATAATTATTCTTCCTGTGACCTTAGTCCTATTCTATTCTATTCAATCTATTCAATCTCCAATCGAGCAGGGATAATTGGAGGGACAGATTTGTGAGTTGAATGATATAAGTCGGAGTCTGGTTAGCTGACTTCAGAAAACGAAATTCTGCACTGAAATATGGTTATTCTAAAGATTATTTGCAAGCTGGTGATTTTTAAATTCTTATCGATAGACCTATATATCTGGCACTTCTTTTTATATATATAAGTAGTGGTGGCTTTGTTGTTGTTGTTGTGTTTGTTTTTACTTTAGTGATACATGACGCACTTTTTTTTAAATTGACATCTAGTCATCTGTTTCTACTGAACTGAATTGTATAGTTGGATGTTAATCTATATGACATTTTTTTAGAAGGAACCCCACTTCTGTATTGCGCGTAGGGCGAATAATATTTTTTTTAAAAGATGATGAGACATTTGCTCCCTCGTCAGTTCCTCCGGGCTTTGTTTTCTAGTATGGTTACGGTAAGGGATGCAAATTTGGTTTTAGGTTAGGTCTAGGGATATTGTTAGGGGGTAGGTATAGGGTTGGAACAGGGGGGGGGGGGCGTTTCATCAAGCGTTTTGTCAGTGATTTTTACCGACAAATTTGCTCTCAGCCAATCAGATGCAAGGATTTCAGTAGCTTATAACGGTTGTCGGTAAAAAATCACTGACAAAACGCTTGATGAAACGCTCTCCAGGGGTGAAGTTTGGAATTCGACTATTGGAAGAAATTGCATGCGAAGCAATTGTCGCCAGAGCATACATGTATATACCTATGGCACAATGATGATTGTTGCTAAAATAGTAAATAACCACACTGTAAAAAATAACTGTAAAACTGCAGGCTTTTTTAGCCCTTGAAATCACAAGTTATTGCCCTTATTTCGATTTTACAGTCTTTTACTGTACAACAACAGCAAGTTTGTTGGTTTACCGGAAATCAGCATATATTTACATATTTTTATTATAAATATATGCTGATTTCCGGTTTAAAAAAAAAAAAAAATTATGGAAAAACGGGCATTCCCGGCATCCTGATTGCCCGGAAATTCCCGTGAAAAAACGGCATTTTTTTTTTTACAGTGTATAGGCTATTCTAGTTGCTGTTTATACAACCATTTCAGTTTGTATGCTGTTTTTCTTTCTTTCTATCTTTTCCACTCTAAATATCATGTTATCGCAGTGGCGGATTTTATGCGGCACAGGCAGTCCGTGATCCTCTTTAAAACCAATGTGGCATAATAAACAAAGGAAAAATTGAGTTCCTCCATTATTCAATTTCAAATTTTCGACTCAAAAGGCACCGGAAATAAATCCAATATTTTTGTTCTTTTCTGATTTTTTTTGGAAAATTGTGCCCCCCCCCCCTCATTTTTAAAATAAAAATATGGCTGGATCCGCCCATGGGTTATCTCATTGACATGGTCAGGCTTTGGTCATTCGGATATCCGTTATGAAACACCTAAGCCTTAAACTGATCATCAGAGATAGAACATCCTACACAATGTCATCACGGGGAAAGGATGATGTGGAGCGTATATTTGCACCTTTTTTTTTCTATAAAGGTCTATTTGCACACTATACGGTCCAAACTGTGATGCTCAGGCGACATTTGCTCCGGGACTCATTTTGTCAAGGAAAGGGGTTATAGGGTTAGGATTACGATTGGGGGTTAGTGTCTGAACGGGGGGTTGAATTTGGGAATTCGATTGTTGTAGAAAATCGTCGCCGGATCATGTGTCGTTGGACCGTCCAAACATCGTGATGTTTAACCCTTTCAAGACACGGATTATTTAAGGGCTAAATTGATCACATTTTGTTCTTCAAATTGGCAACAATAATGTTTTCTTTTAGTGCTACATGGTTCAAATAAGGTGTAATGTCTTTGAAAACAATATACATGGGTAGAAATTTGTTGAATAGTTGAAAGAAATTGCCAATTTTGATGAAAAACAATGATTTTAAACCTCTCAATGTGTTGCCAATTTATGGATCTCAAAGCTTATTCTTGATTTTAAAATTCCTGGCATCAAACGCAATATTATGGTCATGCAATAAAAATGGACATAGTGTGTGCAGAAAATTTTGCTCTTTCTACTCATGCATCTGGTATATTTTTTAGAACTCTGGATGAAAAGTTATTGAGCCAAACCACAAAATGTGGTCAATTGTCTTGAAAGGGTTAATTGTCAAGTCGCGATATTTGGTCCGTCTAATTGTAAATGCATCTATAATAAGCCTACTGATAAAACTTTGAAAGGAATACATTTTTTTTCTCCGTTGAGAGCCAGCAGGGCCTTAACTCATATAGTTTTTACATCGAGTTAGCGCCCTTCTAGCTCTCAACAGACGCCGTACACGGGGAAAAAGAGGGAAAGGGGTCATGTGTATGCAAAAAAAAAAAAAAAAAAAAAAAAATGCATACGCAGCTCAAGGAATGTGTAGTTCGTTAATTGTTAAAGGATTAATCATTTTGGATATATGTTTATTGATCTTAAAGGGGAAAGTCTACCCTGATATCAAGTTGGTTTTAAAAGAAGCAGAAACATTTAAGAGACAGATCCATGAAAGTGTTAGCAAAATCCGATAAGAAATAAGAAAGTTATGAATTTTTGAAGTTGTAATCAATCAATTAACACAAATTTGGCAACTCCCTGACGTATCTCATGAGCCTCTCTCCCATTTGCTCTTAACAGAAATATGAATAAATGAAATTTCCATTTTCTTAGTTGTTGATGAAGGAATACATTCGTTTCACATAGGTTTTGTGTAAAAACATATCTGCAATGATTTTATCTTGGGTGCATGTATGATTTGATATTTTCTTTAGAAAAAATGGGAACTTATGATTTTTTTTTAAGTACAGGTTAAATGGGAGAGGAGCTTGCAATATACGTCACGGAGTTGCCAATTTGTGTTTGATTGATACAACTTCAAAAATTCACAATTTTCTTATTTCTTATCAAATTTAGCTCAAACTTTCATTCATCTGTTTCTTTAATTGTTTTCTTTTTTAAAAACCAGCTTGATATCTGGGTCGACTTCCCTTTAAACTATCGACCATAAACGTCAGTGTACGTTCATGCAGAACTAAAGGACCATACAGCTACAGCCCATGTTTCAACTTTCCGGCATTATAATGTAACTCAAAATAATATTATGACATTCATCATGCCCTTGCCACGTCGGGATATCAGTGGTGCTTGAATCGAAAAAGTGTGATACGTTTGCTTTATTTCGTCAAATATAGATAGGGCTTGGATACCTGTGGGCTTTCGGTGAGGATAATGTTAAGTCCGGTTCACACGAGTCGTCGTTTCAGTTGCGTCGTTACCTGCGCTAATCGAAAAAGTTAAGTCCATTCACCCATGAAAAGCCAGGTTCACACGAGGCGTCATTTCGATTGCGTCATAACCTGGGCTAATCGAGCCTGTGAAGTCAGTTCACCCATACGCCACTTATTAACCCTTTCAGGACAGGAAATGTTTTAGGGCTAAATAGATCACATTCTGTTCTTCAAATTGGTAACAATAATATTTTTCTTTTAGTGCTACATGGTTCTAACAAAATGCAATGTCTTTGAAAACAATATACATCACTAGAAACTTGGTCAAAAAGTTGAAAAAATTGCCACTTTTGATAAAAAACAGTGATTTTGAACCTCTCAATGTGTTGCCAATTTAAGGATTTTGAAGTTTATTCTCCTTTTCAAAATTCCTGGCATCAAACGCAATATGGTCATGCAACAACAATGAACACAATGTGTGTAGAAATTTTTGCTTTTTCTACTCCTGCATCTGGTATATTTTTCAGAGCTCTGAATCAAAAGTTATTGAGCCAAACCACAAAATGTGGTCAATTGTCTTGAAAGGGTTAAAAGTGCTGTTTGCACTACTCATTTTGCAGTTACATTTTTACGATATTTCTCTTTCAAGACACACGCGCGCAAAAGACGGTACTACTCACTGACGCGGTCCTATAAAGTCAGCAAATGACGTCTCGTGTGAGCCGGACTTTATATAAAGGCTAGAGGGCTAGAGTATAGTGTTGGGTCTATAGGACAGAAGGTAGGAAAAGAAGCAAGGAGCGTTGGGCTACGTCGTACAAGCGGTTTTATAAGTCTCATCACTGTCTCGTCTCCTTGCACTTTTCTGCAAGGCGATGTTTAGAAACTCCTTGAAAGCTTTGTTAGTTATATATCCCTCCATTGATGTCTTCACACAATCCTATTAAATCGAGCTAAAAATCAATCCTCGTTGACAGGGAAGAAGGAAGGAAAACAATGAAATAGGTTTTCACCCTTGGCTGATGACGTCCTATTTTGTTTCTTCCGAACTGAAACGATCGTGAATTTTTGGGGCTCAAAGCGGAGTTGGATTAGCCACGCATGGTGTCCCCCTTCCAAAAACATGCATGGCAAATAGAATAGTTCCTGGTTCAATATACCCCTCTGTCGGTTCCGAGTTTTAGTGGAACGGCTACACCGAGGAAACACATGGTGAACTTTATGCACTCTTTCGTGTCTGTGGTTATGATATGATGAGTATAAGCAATATTCTAAATTTAGTAAATCGTATATACTTAATAGGCAGGGGGGGTGCGGCTAGTAATTTGTCAAAAATTGAAGAAAATACTTCAATTGTATCCACAGCCTATTAGAATTTGATATAAGGACCCCACTGAAGAACAGCTAAAATGGACCATCCGCCATATTTTGCCTCTAAACTTACATGTATCATTCATTGTTTGTTGCTGATTACTGAAATAAAAATAGTCAAACATGCAGACAATCAAACACACTCCAGACATAGTGACAATTCATGTGTGAAAAAAGATATTCCTCTCTTTCTCATGAACAAAGTTCTCTTTAAAATATATTCATCATCTCTTCCAAACAGTTTTCGAAACGGCCACCATCCGGGGCCAATTCATCTACCAGCGATGGATAATGATGAAGATGTTCCTCTCCGCGGCGGCCGCCAGCTGCTTCTGCCTTGCTCTCCTCTCGGTCATCCCCGCCACCAAGAACGTATTCGAGTCGTCGAGGACGGCCTACGTCGCCGGCCTCACGCAGAAGGGCGTCATCTCCGTCACCATCGGTGGGGCCATTCTCGGGGCCGCCATGGTCCTCTCAGGCTCGGTAAAAATATATCTCATTAGTCTTTGCCATTGATGTAAACACTAGGGCCCGTATTCTACTAAAATTTCCATCCAAAGCTGGGTTTAAGTTTTGGAGCACTGTGGTACATTGGTGAAGGCCTCTCACAAGAGAGGCCCTAGGTTCGATCCTCGCTGAGTGCTTAATTTCCTCAGGGACAAGATGTTTTACCATTATTAAATCCCTCTCGACCAGGTGTAAATGGGTACCTGCTGGTAATTGCTGGGGTAATAATTGTAGGGCCACCAGAAAGAAAAGCATTGATGCTCATGAGGCTTCCTTGGGTACAAAAAAATATTATTATTTTTATTATCTTAAGTCGAAATGAACAGCTGTAAGGGTGTTATACCGTCCGTGGTGTGAATAATTATTACTTAGATACAGCGTCGAGTTTGAATGACTTAGTAGAATACGGGCCAATGATTGTGGCGTTATTCGGTATCATTATTATACAACTCCACTGGGTAGGGGCTCGTTTACTCGCGGTTTTCAATCGCGAGGCTGAAAGTTCGCCTCTCTGCCCTATTCGGATCCATAGGCACTTGACACTAATTTTTGTTAACAGTTGTCTCTATTTTACCCATGATTAGGTGGCATTAATAGAGTAGTCCATAATCGGTTTCCAGTAGACAGGTTGATGTTCGAATCCCTGCTCGGTGCGAATGCCCTTAGAATGTGCATTTTTATCACATATGTCTCTCTCTACTCGTGGATACCCGTCAGGATTTGTTTATAGAGTGGTTCATTCACTCCCAGTCGCATGGTCGGGGGTTCGGATCCCTGCCCCTTTGCGCATGTCCTCGGGGTAAGATAGCGCCCTAGATGTTTATCTAGACCAAAGTGTCAAGGTGCTACGTAGCAGAACGTATTCCTCGAAATGCACTGTGCAATCACAAACCATTGCCGGAGCAAGAATTAGGATGACCATTTTAAAAGAACTTTGAAAGTATCAACCCTCTGTGTCATAATGCGAAATGCTCTTAAGCTAATTTCACAGGGGGCTTTGCTTTTCGTAAGATGGACGTCCAGGTGCAGATGATTGTAATACTGCATTTTTCCTATCACTTTACAGTGCCCTGGAATGGTGTTGGTTCAGATCGGAGCGTGGCTGTCCAATGGGGGAGGAGGTGAGTTGAAAACTCCTTTAGAAACATAACAAACTATTTGCAGGACTCTGCAAAACTAAGAATGAAATTTCTGGCTACTCAAGGAGGGTGAATATTGTTATGCCATCACCAATCATGATGACTCATAACGATGTTCTGATTTGGGGTTCATTATTCATGTTGATCGAACTAAATATTCAAACTAATCGAACTGTATTTCATGTATTTTGAACGAGCTATTTAGCCTTGATTGTCATTGATTATACTTGTATACAATCTGGGGGAGGGGGTGTTTCATAAAGCTCTTCGTAAAGTTAGGCATGACTTTACGCATAGACGTTACGAACGACTTATGAAGTGCCAGATAGGATGCCCAAAGTTGTTCCTGATGTTTTAATAAAGTGTGACTGTATTTCCAATAACCTCAATTAAATTATGGCAAAAATTATACTTTGCATTAAAAATGTTTGTTATAATAGGAATGTTAATCTACATCTGCACAGTTCAACTTTAGTTGATGCAGTTAAAAATGATTGAGCATCCCATTTGGCTTGTCATATTCTAGTCGTTCGTAAAGTCATGCGTAACTTTACGAACAGCTTTATGAAACACCCTCCTGGGTACTGGTACGCCATTACTTAGAGATAAAGGATAACTCAGATTATATCTTCTCTCTAGCATCATGATACTTGTGTCTGTTTCAAAATCCTTTACAATAAAGAAATATTCGGTTACGGGGGAAGGCATTCGGGGCTAGTTAATCCCAAATAACTATACCGGTAAACATTTAATGTCTGTATTTTATATTTTTTTGAAAGCAACTATAATGCTTGTAGACATTCGGATTCAGAATTTTCAGTCTTTTAAAGTGGATTTTGTTTTCATATTTGCAATTTGCCTCTTTCTTCTGAGTGGCCTACAAGAGAGCTTTGATGCTTTTAATTAGTAGTTCAGCAGTTCAGCGGCAATCCAGTGGTGGAGATGGCACCAGAGCCATGTATACACAGAGTTTGGCCAACTCCGCTCCTCTAGCTAACAACATGGCGCTTGTTGCTTTGTTGGGCAGGCAAATAACAAAAGAATATGAGCCATATTGTGTACTGTGTACTGAAACCGAGTTGGCAAAACTCTGTGAATAGATGGCTTTGGATTGCACAGAAAGCGGGCGCCCCCTCTATAAAAGAACCCTGATCCACCCTGATAATTGCTAATGGTACCCCACCCTATTATCTCTTGAAAACTCTCTTGTCGTTGCTCTTGTATTATACATGTATGATGGAAAAGGAAGAAGTGATCTTTTTGATTGAATTTAACTGTATTTCTGATGTTTTTCTCCATTTCTTTTGTTTTCTTGAACTTGTCGCAGCGATGACTTTCTTGGGGAGTATGGTCGGAGTATTCGTGTACGCCTTCGTTGAACCCTGGACAACGCGAATGATGTCACCAACGAAGCCGTATGAGAAATACTTGTAAGTACACTTTTCTCTCAATACTTTGCTTAACCCATACTATTGGTAGGACTAAGAATACCAACAGTTGCATCCAGGGGTGGACTGGGACTGAAATTCGGTTGGGGAATTTATTTGATGTGAACGGCCCACTCAGCCTGTATCAACCGGCCCTCAAGCCAAAATGTTGAGCACCCGTGGGGGAAAAACTCCCCAAACTCCACATGGCCAGTCCGCCTCTGGTCACGTCAACTTGTTTAAAAATTGTGTTCTATAATAATATTGACAAATCCTTTCGTCGTTATGACATCGCATTTCTTTCATCTTGCATTCATACAGAGCCGACAGTTACACCGATAAGTGGAAGGTGCCGTTTTTCGCTGTCGCTCTTGCCGCCGGGATCCTAATGGGTCTGGTAGTCGTCACCATCGAGTTGTTGGTGCCCTGGACAACAGACCTTGTAGTAAGTGAATATTGAATTTGCCATCCGTTGGTTATCATTATTTTGTGTGCAAGGATGACTGGAAATGCCAGTCTAAATATTCACTTTTCAAAAGACATATACTTGATTTGGTTTTTTGTTGGCCTTTAGGTAGCAGGCGCATATATATTGGAAAGGTTTCCTTTTTTCCCTTCAAAATTCTGAATCTGAAACTTCTAAAATGTCAAAATTCATAGCTATAATTAAAATAAAGTAAGACCATTTCATTGATTTTACGAATGCAACAAAGGATACAAAGACTTTGTAATTTCTCATTGAAATGCACATTGCAGGGCGGGTCTAAAGAGGGGCCGAATGGGTTGAAAGCCACCAAATGTTAGCATTTCTCTTCTAACATTCTCATCATTTCTGCTTCTCCTGGATTAAGAATAAGTTTCTAAATGCCCACATACAAGCCTTTCTAGCCTCACTCACTGAGGAAGGGGGGCGGGGGTATGGAGCATCTATTTAGGACTATTTCAAAATATGTGATATTCTGTTTAAAAGATGGACCTAAACGGGATAAATCTTTGAAAGCTACGATTGTTCGTAATTGTAGTCAGTCATAACTATTTTATGCAAGATGGGTATGAGCTCATTATGCAGTATAATGCCAATTACTAAATGATTTTTTTTTTACTGACAGAATCCAAACGTAGAGGGTACTTGGTTTTTCCAGACGCTGGCCTGGCCCCCATATGTATCAGGTAAGAAATGCCTTTTTTTTTACATAATCAAAAGGATTACATTTTCGTGTTACGTGCAAGTCAGAAATTTGTACAGTACATAAAATAGCTGCGACGCCCTTTGATAATGAAGTCACTTTCAATTGAAGAACTACAAATCTGTCTTTTGATCGTAACATTACATTGAAAATTTTAAATACGATCGCAAGGACTTTCGATAAATCAACCTAAGGCAATTTTAAAAGCCTTGTTCTTCACCCATTGAAATGTTCGAACATCACAATACATAATATTATTACGTAATCCGGACATCATGATTTCTATGGGATATACCACGGGGTATTGAAAATTGATCTTGAGTTAATTTCTTGAAAGTCCTTTTTCGTGTTTTGTCGAAGATGGGTTTTTAATCTTTCTGTAAAATCACGTTCAAAATTTTTATAGCTCTGATGAAATCGATTTATGTTTCATTTAACTTTAAAGTTTTGTTATGGATTATTCGCGTCATAATGGTAAGGAAATTTAAGCCTACTGCGCAATTACAATAGATTTGAAAATTCAAACAATTACCATCTTCTTGATTGAGGTTCTGAATAAAGATATCTTACTAACATTCAAAATTGTGCATTTTAAGCCTTCTAGTCTGAGTAAAGGCCAAATCGGCTTCACATTTTAGACAATTACACTGCTGGTCTGACGCCTTACTTTTTTTTTGTGATAACGAAACTTGTAATCCCTTGAAACTTTTATTTTATTATTCATATGACTGTTAAGAATCTCGGTTATTTATATTTTCATTGTTCGAATGCTAGTTTCAAATGCTAATTCAAATTCTTCCAAAATCGGATCATAGCCAGATCGTAGAGTGTGCGGTGGGGCTTAAAAGTTGAGAATATTATAAACTTCCATGATATTCACTCCTATCTCTTGACTTACCCCCCCCCCCCTTCCTATCACAGGTGTGATGATTGGTTGTCTCCAGATCCCATTGGTCCTCGTGGTGAGCGATACGATAGGGGGTAGCAGTAGCTTCTGTACGTTAGGGGCACAGGTCCTCGTCACCAAACGGATGGAATCGTGGTCCCCATACCTTTCGAAATTCAAGAGGGGTGCTGACAACTGGTGGCAGGTGAGCATTGAGAACATAGCGTATTGAGAGAGGGAGAGTGTTTTGACACGCTCATGCAAACGCGGTCATAGGTAATTCAGATATTGGCCGATTTTATTTTAAGACCAATCTCTCCGCGATATTCCCTACCTGCTGCAAGCAGATGATGGCTTGATACCTGAATTTGTTTCACCAGGGGAGCGTTTCATCAAGTGTTTTGTCAGTATTTTTACCGACAAATTTGCTCTCAACCAATCAGATGCGAGGATTTCAGTGGCTTAAAATAGTTTCGGTTAAAATCACTGACAAAACGCTTGATGAAACGCTCCCCAGGCGTAGAATGAGGTAGGGATCGATCAGGCGTACGAATCGGAGCCATCTATACACGGAGTTTGGCCAACTCGGCTCCAGTAGGTGACAATATGGCACATTGCTGCTTTGTTATGCAAGCATTGAAAAAAGGAAGATACGCTATGTTGTGCCCAACTGATGAAACCGAGTTGGCAAAACTCTGTGTATGGATGGCTCTGGTACGAATTAGAGTACCTTTATATAGAGAGTAGCGACATGGACGTCTGACTTTTCTGGACCCAAAATGGCGTTCAAATTCTTTCTATTTAGAACACCCAGGTGCTCATCGGAATTGAATAGAAATGTTACGTAATAGTGCACCCAAAATGGCGTTCAAATCACGGGTTGTCGTTACTCTGCTATATAAAGGTACTCTAGTACGAATTCGGAGATCACGCCATTTTCGGCTTGTAGCAGATAGGGGGAGATCGCGGTGAAAAATATAAACTTGATAAAATCGGCCCGATTCTGGACTATGAGGAAAGAAGCGTGGTGCAGGGGCGGATCCAGGGGGCACAACTCCGAAGAAATTAAGGGGACAATTTTTGGTTCTTAACTTAAGTTATGCAAATTGGGTGTAAACAGGGATGGGGCAAGGGCCGGTTTACCCCCCCCCCCAGTCCGCCACGGGATCGCTGGTTCATTACAGTGAGGGGCAGTCCAGGATTTTGTGAAAAATAGAAAAATGAAGAAAACAAAAATAAGGTGGATATCGATACAATTCATAAAAATATCTGACAAGCAAAAAAAAAGTATCACATTTTTCGAGGTCATTTGGTCGAAAATTTGAAAGGGGTACATTTTTGGGAGGGTGTACTAAAGGTATGCCAATAGGGTTTTGAAAGAGAGCGGTGGCTGGTTTACCCCCCCCCCCCCCCATCGGTTAGTAAATGAGTGTTACAGAAAAATTCAAAACGACGTCGCCGCGCCTACATGATATTATTTGTATTAATTGCCATACAATATTATTTTTGGCAAAGCGCGTATCCTGAGAGAGAGAGAGAGAGAGAGAGAGAGAGAGAGAGAGCAGTTTAAATAAACCTTTAAAACAATGGGCTGTATCTTCAAAGCTAGTAAAAGCCAAGCAAATGCCTTTTCTAGCCTTCTATTTGCACCTTCCACTATTCTACCCAAGCACTTGCTTGCAAGAAGAAGCAAAACCTTGTTTTCTTGCTAGCAATATTGCTTCCCCAAGACTAACAATAGCTTGCATGTACATTTCTATTGAGTTTTTTACTAAAAAATCAAAAGGAAAGGTTTCGTTCTTGCATACAGTTGTTTCCTGGTTATTAAATGCTTACTTGAAAATGAAAAATATCCTTAAGCAGTTGCTGTTTTTGTGGTAAGATCGTTTCAATTATCCCTGTTTCCTTTGCAGGTGTTTTATGTGACTGGGGCAATTGCTGGTGCTACTATCTCCGCAGCAGCTTCGGGTAGCCTGGACAGTACGCCCGGTGTTAGTCTGGTGTCTTCTTTTCTTGGCGGGTTGCTGCTCATTTTCGGTGCCAGGCTTGCAGGGGGTTGTACAAGGTACATGTATAAAGTTTTGTTTTATTACTCGGTATTGCTGAGGAAGGTCTTTTGGTTGATTATATTCAAGGAATATGACATCCTGTCAGGTCCCCTTTTAAAACCTGGGTTGAGAGAGACAACCGGAGAGAAATTCCCTTGTCTAAGGACACACTCACATGGCCGAGATTCGACCCCTCATTGACAGTCAAGTAAATAAACCACTTTACCACGATGCTCATGTAGTAAAAGGCGCCACTCACACAAAGTGCGAGGCGCTATATATAGTGATTATACTTGCTAAAGACAAAAACAGATCAAAAATGGATTTTCACTGATGATAATAATAATGATAATTTGCAAATGAAAGATACGATCGAGGATATGATAAGAAGAGAAAAATTGCGATACTTACAGTTCGAACTAACGCTGTAAACATTTTCTCCTCTCTTTGCAACAGCGGACACGGGCTCTCAGGTATGGGAGTTCTTTCCATCCTCTCTTTCGTGACTGTGGCTGCCATGTTTGCTGGAGGTACCGCCTTTGCCTTCATTTTCTGGGCAGTCAGCAACGCAAGCAAGTTGGATTACTACACCTTCTAAAGCAACTAGAAGCATTTTCGACTGATCTGCCTGATGGACCTTCATTTTATATTCCGCCTTCATTTGATTCCGTTTACAACAGAATGATTTTGATGTACCGCAATTCCATTCCAGTCCTGGTCCCGTTGTCCACATAATGCACTGCGCGCAAGGGCTTAAGCAAGAAAATTAAGCAAATTTACCAATTTTTGTGTCACCTTCCTATAACTCGGCACTTATGGTCACAACAGCACCACAGCCTTTCAAACAGAACAACCTCACAACCTCCCATAACTGTATAGCCGTTGCTTTTTCAGGCATTCCTCGGAATTGCCTTAAAAAAAAAGGTTGTGTGATATAATAATAATAATATTGGATATTTATATAGCGCTCATATCCACCATGAATGGTGCTCAAGGCGCTCCAATATTACCCTGGCTCTAGCTAGGCTATCGATTTCGGCGCTCACAGCATACAAGGAATTCATTCCTACCGGTACCCATTTAACACCTGGGTGGAGAGTGGCAAATGTAGATTAATGTCTTGCCAAAGGACAGTAGTGCCGCGCCGGGGTTCGAACCCACGACCTTCCCATCTTCAGTCAAGTGTTTAAATCACTCGACTACGACACCTCTACATGGTGATGGTATTGTCTAAAGCAGGTGGTTCTCTTGTGCACATAATATGTGCCTTAGTTAAATGGAAGATGGCAGAAAGAAAATAATCTAAGCGACTTTGCTTATATATCTTAACGATCATAGCACTTTATGGAATACCTGACCTGGTATTTGCAGCATGAATAAGACCGCACTCGAAAGAAAAAAAAAATGTCGCCTCATACAGTTTGGGGTGATTTTAGGAAAGTCTTCTGTTTGAGATTATGGTAAAGTGTGTCTATCTTCATGATCTTTATTTCATTTCATTTTATTTCCAGGAACACAATGAAGACCATAATGATGACAAAGAATAAGAACATACAACAATAAAGCAACCATCAGCTAACACCTGTGGATATACAGAAAGTAATAAAGACAATTTTTGTATAATTCCCTCAGATTAATACCACCTCCAATTGGCAAGTCAAGGCCAAAATGACTTACATTATCCTCCAGTTATGCGATGAAATGAAATGCTTAAATCTTTTGCCACTTATACCTTTCCCGAATTCGTCCCCAACTTTATCGTCGGATTGAACAGATTTTGCACTATTACAGGCTTGCAGGCTTGCAGGCTTGCCAGTTACAATCATGTTTCAATAAACGAACATGATAGCATTATTTTTTATTTATTGATTACTGATTATTGGGACTTTGGGGGCACTTTCATAATCACCCAAATAGCACGAAACTTATATTGCTATATATAGAAATATATTGATATACTGCTTTGTATTTTCATAGATATTTTTCGGGGAATGAGTGCCTCGATGAAATTATAATTCTTTTAAAAAGGAGCGTTATTTGTTGAATGAATTCATCTGTACAAAACTGACAAGTTTGCTTCAAACAGTTTCAACAAACCATGTGAAATTTTGTTCACTTTTGACTGAAGCATGACCCGTGCTTTATGAGTCTTTAATGAACTTAATTCAGAAAAAAAAATTATGCGAGAGCTGTGATGTAATATATTCTAGATGCGCATTTTGTTGTCAGTGTTTGTATTAGATTGTTGAGGTGAATGTGTTTACACAATACAGACGATACTTCGATACTGAAACTTTTTTGTAAAATATATTATAGATTTGTAAATATTGGAGTGCCTTATTATATTAATATAAACTATGCCATCGGAAAATAAAATCTGATTTCCATGTGATCATTTGTATCGAATGAGAGGAAGAAAAAATCGTGAGAGGTCATAGAGAGGAGAACGGAGAGAAAAATGAGATAAGAAAAAAATGAGTCGGAAAGAAAGAAATGAGGAGACATGCAGAGAGAAGATGGGATCGAGAAGGAGAGAAAGTGTGTGTTGTGTGTGCGGTGTGAATGTGTGTGTGTGTGTGTGAGAGAGAGAGAGGGAGGTGGTAAATCTGAGCGATAGGGAGATATAATGATAAGCGAAAGAGATACATAAAAATAAAATATGATAGAGGGGGGGGGGGGGCGAGAGACACTGGGAGAAAATGAGAGGGACAGAGGTGGATATAATAAAAGCATGGGGAGAGAAAGAGGGGGGGGGGCAATAGGATTGTAGGTAAAATGGGAATGATTAAATACGATACGAGAGAGAGAGAGGGAGAGAGAGATATACATATAGATATGTGATAGGGATAGAGAAAGGAGAGGGATAGAACATGGAGGGAAAAAGAGAGAAAGAGACAGAGAGGGGATTAGGTGTGATCTTGCATGGTCTGTAGATTGAGAGCGAGAGAAAAATATATAGATGTTGGTAGAATGGTGAAGTGGTGGACATGGAGAGGGAGGGGAGAGGAAGCGAAGGCGGGATAGGAATTATAAAAAATAGGCGAAATTACGTGTAAATCTAGGACTACCTTTATATTCTATTCGCTTTGCGGTCAAACTACTCCCTCTTATTCTAAGCTGGACTTATTCAATCGCCATTCTGAAAATCATCGCTGTTGTTACCACTGTAAGTTTCATTACAAATTGATCAACTTCCATCACAACCAACTAACAACATCAGTTTCTTTTATCAGTTTTAATGGAGCAATTATTCCATCACTACTAAAATTATCACCGCCACCTTTACCACTATTATCAGGAAGCATATCTCAGTTAATATTATCATTAGAGTAATTTAATCAATCTGTCTCCATCATAGTCCCTACACAGTATTATCACCACAGGTCACATCATTATCATCACAGTTATAATAATAACTAAAAATTTAATTCGTCAATGGAAACGAATTAGGTGGTCTGTCTTTGAATGGCATACGCTCGCGTTTTATGAAATGACCTTGACTGGAATGACATTGACCTTAACGATGCCAAATATGAAAGAGAAATGAATATATGACCATAAGTTGATTTTCACAAAATGGCGCCTGGATGACGTCATGAAAACCTGATGGCCTTGAAAAAGATCCGGGAACTTGACCTTATTAGGACTGATGACTGACGAAAATTTGAGGAACATTGACGGAGCCGATATTGAGAAATCGTGATAAAAATCGGACGATTTGATATTGCTGGATACAATAGGAGATTAACCCCCATAGCTTTAATACACGACAGGAATCAGATTTCCCGTAGGGTTGTACACAAATTACTGCACATTACTTTCCAATAGACATAACACGCACAATAAGGAAGTTTATTACATTGTTTGTGATTGTATATGTTATAATAGTCGAAGAGGATGGTAAAACAGAAAGGCAAAAATAAAAAAAAAAAAAAAAAAAAGAACCCACCGGGGATCGAACCTGGGTCACTGGATTGAGAGGCAAGTGCTTTACCAATAGACCAAAATATTTCCAGTAGAGATAACACGTTAAACAAAAATCACATTTTGTAGTTAAAAAATGGGCATGATCCTGACATCTGATCAAAAAATAGAGGGTAGAGCTTATAGTCTCAGCTATAACATACTAAAATTTGGAAGAAAATCGAGCAGAAATAACAGAGATACTGCTCAAAGAAGACTGGCATGTTGAATCAAGTTTTGAGAAAAAGTCATGTCCCATAGAGAATATACGCAAAATGTGAAAAATTAACATGCCTCCTTTTAATGGCAAAAATACGCCATGATCCCTTTGTCAAAATGAAAAATAGTGGGAACTGATCTTGTAGAGAACTGTCTCAGCTACAACATATCAAAATTTGGAAGAAAATCGACAACCTATTACTGAAATATTGTCAAATGAATACAAAAATTATGACGTAATTTTTTCAAAATCGCATTTTTGAGTTTATATGCAAATATGACGACGTTCCGATAGATCGACCCCCAATTTTTTTTCATGAATTCATATCAAACTCATAGGCTTTCAGAAAATGTAAAAAAAATGGGGGTTTCCACACATTCTGACGAGCTATGGCGGATTTTTTATAGACATGTTTTTACCACTTTTTACATTATATTGCCCATTGACGCGCGCACGAATTTGAAAGTTTGACGCGCGCGTGTGGAATTATGGAAGGTCGAGAATGACTTTCGGGCAAACCATGCGACAAAACGGCGTTTTTACGTTCTGTACGCGCTGCGCGCGCGGACGCGCACGCACGGAAAATTTTGGAATGCTTAAAATGTCCTGAACCGTACTCTAATTTGATAAAAGAGTGGTTTTGAGCATTTTTAAATTTTGACGCGGGCGTACGTCCGCGTCATGATGCGCGCGCGGATTTTGTTGACATGTAATATTGGCCCTTGACCTGAAGTTCATGTGTATCAATTATTGTTCATTTTTGATGACTCGTTATGAAGATATGATCGATAATGTGATTTCACAAAATGGCGCCTGAATGACGTCACGATGACCCGATGACCTTGACAAAATTTCTGGCATTTGACCTTGATAGTCCTGATGACTGACTGAAATCTGAGAAATCGTGCGGACAAGAAAGTGGGAGAAAAATAAAAATAAATTCTGACGAAATTAAGAGGGGATCTGTCTACGACAGACCACCTAATAATAGTGGGTTCTTATATAGCGCACATGTCTGTCAGACTTGACACTCCTGGCGCTCCACAATTATTACCCTGGCTTTAGCATGGCTGCACTTACGGTGCTCTAGTATTTCAAGGAATTATTATCAACTATCACAATTATATAGTCAAAATTATCATCACTATAAGTATCACTTTTATTTATATTCATCTTTCTGTCTCTTTTCTCCGCCACTCCCCCTCCCCCTCTCTCTCTCTCTCTCTCTTTCTCTCTCTTTCAATCTCGCCCCCTCCTCTCTCTCTCTCTCTCTTTCTCAGCTTATGATATGTATATATATATATATATATATATATATATATATATATAATTATATACCAACCAAAATATTCTTCTATATCTCCCAAATAACCGTTTGCCAATCACGACATTTTGTTTTTACTAACTAAAATATAGTATATTCAACCAGCAGCGATTCATTACAGCAAACTTTAATCATTTAAATTGCTTTACAGGTATTTCATTGATTAAAGATTCAAAAGGACACTTTATTATGACCTATCATTGCTGCATGTCTGGAAGTAATGATTTCCAGTACAATAATATCAAAGCACTTGTAACGCAATGTGAATAACACACTTAGAAATCATGGGAGTGCTTTAATTCTTAAAGAGTGATGAAAAATAAAACGTCAATACATAATCTTTTAAAGTGACTCCCATACTATTTGTACGTAATGAGTGTGTTTCGTTATAATGATATAATTCTTCCGCGTTTTTGCAGAATGGCATAATAACATTTCTTAAATTCCAAATATCCAAAGTGCAATACATCATTAAAGGTATAGTTTGATAAAACATTTCATCTCATCTGAAAATGTTAATCGAAAGCATCATGTCATCCTCCAGTTGTTTATGTTAATACAAATCGAATAGAATCTCCGATTCTATATGTATATATGATACATAAATGAAACACCTGTGTGAAAATTTAAATGTTGATAAAATTGTACGGAAGACGAATATGTGTATTTATACTGTACTAGATTTAAAGGCTTCCACGAATAACACACTTCTTTGAGGTTTATCACATAAAAACCAAACTACATAATTAAATTTTTCATCAAAATATACGGTTACTCAATCCGTGGGTTGTACATATATATATATATATATATATATATATATATATATATATATATATATATAATGTGAGAAATCAATTGAATTCAATTGAATTCAATTGATTTTTCACATTATGTAAATTTACCCACGAGAGTTGCCGATGCTATAGTATTAGAACAAATTTCTCACACATTTTATATATACATGATATATATATATATATATATATATTTACACACACACAAACACACAATTTTTTTTCTTCATTTTTTCATTTCATTTGAAACCAAAAATGAGAAAACTCGTCATTTATACATCAAGTTCAACTTGCCTTATATATTCTATATATAATATTCATATTCTATATTCTTACTTTTCATAAAAAACATTTCACGAGAGTAAGAGAATCACATTTGACACCGATTGTGGGTGAAGTATAGATTACCCGGAAGTATGAGCTTGTATGTCATCATTTACAATTCTGGTAATATATTATGACAAAATGACTACAGTGTTATCTTATGTAAAATAAACTATGCATTAATTGAAATGCTATGCTCTGTTTCTTGAAGTTAAACTGATGTTATTTCACCATCGACATAATAAATACTTCCGTAAGATAAGCAAAGGAATGATAATGTCGTGTAAATATCATATTATGCCCGGTATGAAAATTTAGAAACATATACAAGTATATACATGTATATGCAAGAGTAACAAACTATACGGAAATCGATAAAGTATTACAATATGTTCTCTACATAATAATCAGTGAAGCCAAACACACAAGAGAAACAAAAGACTCTTCATAATGTTAAAAAATATCTTGAAGATTACAATCTTTCCTTTCTATACATCAGAATAATACACATAATAGTGAGAAACAAAGGATCTTCACAATTTCTTCGAATATCCTGATATCTTTATGTTCTAAATAAAGATTATCAGCAAATTCCTACTTCTGAATAAGTAGTATCATGAAATGATATAATTTATATACAATAAAACAAACGCCTTCTTTGCAATCTTTAAAGATCATAGTTAAGTTCTATACACGATAGATATTGTGAAATTATTAAATTGAGACAAGTGTGTTATATTACACAACATGATGTTTTATTATCCGCATGAGCACCAAAAAAAGAAAAAGAAAATCTAGGATATCATACATGCATGATTTCTCTTCACAATTGACACATCTTTTGTACAAAATCGGGTAAAAACCAGACAAAAATTGCGTTTCCACAATGTCGCTTTATACATTTCGCAATTTCTGTACTTATTCATATGCACATTCAGCATACCAATAAATATATATATATATATAAACATGAAAATAATAATCTTCCAAACCACTTAAAGATATAAGTTATTCTGTAAAATATTATAATGAAAAAGAATACGCACGGTAAAATAAAAAGTATTTCAATTTCTTCAAGAACATGCTAAGTGTCCTGTACATTACTGTGCGCACACAGAAATGAACAAACGAATCTTCGGAATGTCACGAAATAGATCACAGTCTATTCTGTTCAAAGCGAAACATTAATATTTTCGTAGATTTAAGTATATTCTGTAGAGACCTATATCGTGTATATCGCAGCATACATGCAAGTGAAACTAACGTTTCTTCCACATTTCTTAAAAGTCACTATATCTTATTTACATAACTAAAAGTATAAAAGTAGGAATATTCAGATAAAACAGCGACTTTGACAGATCTCTTCAAAGAATGGTATGGCTACAATATATTGTCAGTAAAATCATCTACATAACAGTGATGAACGAATGTTTCAAGTATATAAACTATCACACAAATGTCATGTTAATGGTTAACATGGTTAAGCAATAAATGTAGGTACTATACAAATTTCAGATGAATGGAATGCATCCATTGTTATGAAAGAAACAGGTTTTGGTGTTATCAATGCTGGCAATCACTCGAAGAAAATATTTTTAAAATGTTGTGTCATATTTGAATGTAAACTCTATAGTGTACAGGAGAATATATCAAACGAAGTCTAGGTTTCTGTTCATTACTTTAGGTATATACATTTAAGTAATAAAAAATCTTCGATGATTGTGGAATTTTTTGTCAGAGTAAAAACGCGAAGGAAATCTTCCTGTTCCTCTATTCGTCATAATTGGGAGCCATACAAACAAGATAAACAGAGGATACATTCTTTTCAATATCTTCAGTATTCACTGATTATTTACATATTATCAAGTTAAACGTACTGTATATAATATGCATGTATATATATATATATATATATATATATATATATACATATATATATATATATATATATATATATATATGTATATATAAGTATATATATATATATATATATATATATACATATATATATATTTTTATATATATATATATATATATATATATATATATATATATTTATATATATATTTATATATATATATATATATATATATATATATATATATATAAACACGAGGGAATCAAAACGTTCTTCTAAATGCTTCCAAGAATACAGTATGTTCTGTACATCTTATCAGCGTGAAGCAATATACACTAGAGCAACAAATGCGATATGTTATATACATAATAATCTGTATAAGAGAGAAAAAATAATGAATATACTAAATATCTTCAAAGTCATGGTATGTCCTGTAAAAACAAACAAATGAAAAAAGCAAAACAAGTACAATATTCCAATGTCATTAAAAGCATTGACGCAAGAGACATTTGAACAATCTTTCAAATATTTAAAGATCTTGACATCCACCGCACACAAATAGTTTTGTAAAAACACATATTTACCAACATAATTGTATAGGCGTTAGCATTCACGTACCAATCTTTAAATTTCTTTAAGAAAACTGTATTCTCTTTAGTACATAATTATCATAGTAAATATCACTACGCAAAAGAATATTATACATCAAAATGTATGTTTTTATATCAGGGTATCTTTTGAAGTTTTCTGCCAATAACTATTAGTGCAAACAACATTATGGAAAAATAAATTCTTCAAAACTCTTCGAAAATTATATCTAGTCTACAGTTATCATAATAACATCTACACAGTTCAGGATTAACGATAACAAACCTCCAAAATTCAACCACACTTCTTGAAATATAACAAGAATTCTTGGAGAAATGTGCGATGTGCTCTGTAAAAACACTCAGCAAAGTGGCAGGAAATAATAATTTCCATACCACTGCAGTTAGTATTTACATCCATATGAACATGTACAATTATATCCATGAAGTCACCTCCTACTATACGGCGGTGTGGGCGAATTCGAACAAATATATATATCTTGTCAGAATGTGTTGATGCAATCATAAATAATGATATTCCCGTGTCTTGCAAATAAATGTATGGAAGAGATATCCTTGAAGACAGAAGTAATCTTCAAAATTAAACTCCACTTCGAGCAAGTCTATATTAAAGGAAGACTATTTGCTTTTTTTTTTGGGGGGGGGGTTAAATTGGGGGTAGTACATCATTCAAGTGATTAATAATTAGTTTAACACTCTTTAATTCATGCAAAATATGCTCTGTATAATGTGAAAGAAACAGTGTCGGCGATTCATGATAATTCTATCATTCATATCAGTCTGTAGTCGGTATTTAAATCCGTATAAAATTAAACCTGTAAAATACAATACAGTGAGATTATCTGCTAAATACATCGAAACCAGTGAGCACATGATATTTTCTTGACGGAATGTTTTGATGGAATCACAATAAACAGTATAGAATCTCTTGCAAACTGCAAATTATGTGCATTAATTTCCATCAGTGTAAGACGGATGCACTAAAACGTCATATAGGATTACAACATTTATATACTTGGAATCAATATAACATAAATCATTCAAGAAAATACAATACATCACTTACTATCTAAACTCATCTAGATTAATATCATACTCTGGTAAGTTCTGTTATTGTAAAGTATAATTATAAAATATTCACATTAGTTAAGTGAAACAACAGAACCTACAAAAAATTACCACTACCAATGTAGTCAACAACAACAACAAAAACATTAGAGAAAAACTACATAGAGTACACTTTGGCACATCGTATTACTTCTAAAATACAGTGTATATCCATACAATTATTAATGGAGAATTCCATATTATACGCAATAAGGTATTACGTAAAGTGTCAGGAAAGGTGTCGGCACAAATGATATTCATAAAATTAACATCAGATTCTAGTTCATATTCACATAATTTATTCATTTGTTCATCCAGTCATACGGCGGCATTTGTGAGTTCGAAGAAGTATATGATAATTTCCTGTCACAGTATTTTGATGTAATCCGAACAAACAATATTTCCATCTCTTGCAAACACTAAATTATGTACAGAAAATGTCCTTCATTACATGTCTTCAAAATTCAAACCATTTCGACAAAAGATCTTTACTACAGAAAGACTATGCACTTATACATGTTTTAAATCGTTTTGTTAAGAGAATACATCATTTACATGGTTAATGAATAGTTAAATATTCTTTGATTATTGCGCAACTATACATGTATACATTAAGGTGAAAGGAAAGATGTTTCAACAAATAATGATATTCCTACCATTGATAGAAATTCCAGTCGGCACTCACTGGTATATCCATATAAGACAGAGACATCATCTCAGAGACATAAAGGCATCAGTGAGTTCGAACAAGTGTAAAATATTTCGCAGAATGTTTTGATACCGTCAGAAAAGATTATAATGGATATATTATAACATATGAATTACATTATCATAAGCGATTACAACATTACATATGCATGGACTTAAGAAGCCAGAGAGAGAATATAGTATGATTTATATACTCATTAGGATGACTTTATCTTGGCATGCTCTAAGACTGTATAAGTCATTAATACAAAACATTCGGAAATGGCGAGAGAAACAACAAAACTTTCAAAATTTAACACAGTTTCGAAAGTAGAAAAAGTCTATGTCACAGACGATAAATGAATCACAACTTTGGCACAATTTGTCGCCTGTCCATTCAGTGATTGGTAAATAGATATCCTTCGAGTAATACGTTCTTTCGGGTAAAAGAAAAAGAGTCATTAAATGATCATCTATCATTGATATAAGATTATACTAAATATTTACATGAACACTATATCCATGAAATTAACATGATCATGATGAAAGAACTAAATAACGCTGAATCAGTGAGTTAAGCTCTTACCAAAATGTTTAACGCCATCCGAACAAAGAATTTCCGACCATTTGTAAACATACTTTTTAATAGAAAATGCATTCGTTATAAGACAGAAATAATCTTCTAACTTCAGTCCTATTCTCGCAACATAACAAGTCAGTATTACAAGAAGACTATTTACATTTCATGTTTGTTTGTTAAGACAGACAGTACATCCTTCAAGTCATTCATGAATAATTCAACATTTTTTGAGTAATGCCCTGTGTGCTCTCTTATTCATATGCAGGTGACAGAAAAGGTGTTTCAACAAACGATGATATTCCTACCACTGATCATGCTGATAGAAAACTGTAGTCGGTATTAACATTCGTATAAACCAGGAATATAACACACAGAAATCACCGGCTAAATATAATGGCACCATTGAATTTAAACAGTGGGTGATATGTTTTTGTTTGAATGTCTTGACGCAGTCTGAATCCATTCATATTCTATGATTTATACATTTCCCTCAAACTGAAAAGTAAATATTGCAGGTGTACATGTATGTGATAGCACGAAACAAGATTTCGTTCTCTTCCCCTAGGAAAACTTATAATACAATTAACATTGACGAAACTGTAAAGTCGGCTTGACGATAATATAAAAATTTTGTTTGTAATAATTTCATCACTAATTACTAGTAATAACCACTGATAAATTGATGATATGCCACTAGAAAAGAAAACTATAAGTCCAAGTTTTTCGGAGTAATTATAGATGAAACTTTGATTTGGAATGACCATCTACACCACGTAATAATGTGCATTTCTAAAAGCATTGGGATAATTTCCAAGCTAAAGTTTCTTCTACCCCATGCAACCTTATTCCTATTATATGATACGCTAGTTCTCCCGTATATAACGTACTGTAACATTGTATGGGCTAACTGTGGTTCGACAAAAATAAATTCTATTTTTAAACTACAAAAGAGATCTATACGTATTTGTACAGGATCGCATTTCTTAACTCACACTGATCCCTTATTCCATAAACTTAAAACGCTAAAAATTTTCGACTTGAGAATACCATTCAGGTAGCAGTCATTCTGTTCAAGTACATTAATAATCAACTTCCACCATCCTTTGATAACATGTTTAGGTTTAATAACTCTGTTCATTCCTACTCTACTCGCATATCTGGAAATTTCCATCTTACAAATCCAGATATATTAACCAGGTATATTAACGTATACCTCTGACATCGGGTTCACTAGCTTGGATGAACAGAAGTTTGAACTTCCTCAAGAATGCTGTGGGCTAGCTTGATCATCTCTTCAGCTTTGGTTTTATCTCTGAAGGCCTCGTGAGGAATTTCTGAGGAGGCGCATCTGTCTGGGTACCGAGCCTGTTGATCACCTACGAGAGAGCTGAGCTTGCTGACATTCTGGAGAAATTCTGATGATTTTTTGAAGTGCTCTGTCACATTAGTGGCCAGAAAATCGATGCAGTGGGTAGAATGATACTGACCTCTGATAGCAAGTTGAGCAGCTTTGAGGGCCTTTTCTACACTCTGGTGGCACTTGTACGCCACCCACTCTAGTGACGGCCCATCGTGTGGGTTAAGGTCGTGTTGAGCTGCACGAAGATCTTCTTGTCCCTGGCGAAGCCAACGGCGTGCATTGCGGAAATCTGGTGCCCTTGAAGCAGCAGTGAAGAAGTCGCTACTCCAATAACCGAAACCAAATCCTCCTCCTCCCCCTCCTCCTCCTCCTCTAAAACCACCTCCTCCTCTCCCAAATTCTGATGCAAATCCTGCAAAGTGAGTATACTGCTGTCGGTCTTCCTTAGCTCTCTGGTTAGCTGATTTAAAAAGGTCTTCAAATGTTCTTGAGGGACCCTTTTCTAGTTTTTGAGTTTCACTCCGGAGATGTTTGAATGCTTCGTCAAATAATTCCGTCGGACCTTCTGGATGCTCGTCTTGGTGCCACTTTAGCATCAGTCGGTGGAGAGCCTTCTCTTTCTGTTCCTCTGGAAGCTGCCAGATTTCCTCCAATTCTGTTGTTACCTGTTGCTTTGTTCCTTCGACATCAGTTGGGAGAGACGATTCCCGATGACCAGCAAGACACGGTCCACCTTCACCTAAGTTTACCCTGTCAGACGGAACAAGTTCCATTCCTGATGTGGACTTTGGAAAGTGAATCTTGTACATATCCAACACATTTGCTTCTATCGGACTGCTCGTTCCAATGTCAATTAGATAAACTGAATACAGAGACTCGTTGTGTATCCTCTCAACCACAATTGCGTATATGTAGTATTCACTGTCTTCATCTGTTTGTGCGTATGCCACGTAATCTCCTTTGTGGAAAGACGTCCAGGGGTCCTGTTCTATGAGGTGGAAGAGTAGTCCTGAAATGGTACTACCAGATTCAGGCAACTTAAAACCTGTGTTTTCTTCTGTTGTCTCTACATCAATGTTGAACTTCGCCAGACCCTCTGAAATGGTTGCTGGAGATTTTTGAAATAGCAAGATACACATATAAATTCTGTCCTCAAATACATTTCCTAGAAATTGGTTGACATGAATCGCAACACTTAATAGAGTTTCAATTCGACTTTCTCCTTCACTATGTTGTACAAACAGCACATTATCGCTGCTAATGAAGGAAGGCACTTCGGTTTCACTCCCTTCTATGTCTTTACCATCGATGTGCAGAACAGAATGAAACTGCTGCATGCATTTTATCTTGAGACAAGACAGATGATCTTTAAACCGTTTCTTGGTTTCCTCGTCAACTTTCTTGCCGTTGTGCCCCATGATGCAGCAAACCGCGTTAAGAAACTCTCTATGCTGCAGGACTTGAAGTCTTCTTTCAAACTCACACGGTTCATCTCCATTCAAGAAACACTTTCGCGAATAGTCGCCACTCCAGCTCAACGATTCTCTTACTTCTTTGCTAACTGCCTTGGGTTTCATCTTTTGAGGAAGCTTGGAAAGGGCTTCTCTCGCGATTCGTTCGTGACTTTGAAAGATCTTGAGGAGTGGTTGATTAGATCTCCTAAGTCGTTTTGTGTAGTGGTCAACATCATTCATTAGAAGATGATCTGATCGCTCTAATGTGTTCTTACAGGAGGGAAGGTACAGTAAGATTCCAGGAACAAATGCCGCAGCAACCAGTGAAGAATCGATCTTTATTAACTCTTCATAAAGGCCACACGTGGCCTTGTCTACCATGTTTATCACGTTTGGGTCGCACCAAGCATCCTGTCCCCTGTTATGGATGCTTTCGAGAACAAGAGCATATTGGCCGATCGAAGGTTTAACTGTTCCTCCAAGGATTCCAAAGACTTTGAAGAAAGGAACCCATTTGTCTGGCAACTGGTAGAGAAAAGGCTCCAGGTTTTCCTCCACAGTACGTGAGATCTTTGTTGCTTTTACTAGGCGATGCTCATCTTCAAACTCCAAGAAGACGATAGGTACATTTTGTAATTCACGTTGGACGATTGAGCATCTTCCACATGGGTCTTCCTGACAACAGCTTTGTCCTGCACACGTAGAGGAAAGGAAGGTCAATATTGCTTGGAGTACACTGACTAGCTCTTCAGGAAAAGCTATCTTCTTGTCGTTTTTCTGTTGGAGTCTGCTACTTATATTGCGTAAATGCTGGATGACATTCATAAGCTCCGGTTCTGATGCCTCGCCCATTTTACCCTCGAGACTTGTTTCACAAGACGAACAGCCTGAAAAGCTAGCGTAGCTTGGTAGGATGGTGTCGGTAGACCATATCAGTTTTGCGTATTTGGTAGAAGTTGATCTGGAATAACTTATGAGAGTTCCTGCCTTCATGAAGGGTGGATGAATAGAATTCATTTTTCTGCTGATCTTATCGCTCACAAGAAAGTCAACCGTACTGACTAACTGTAGAAAAGAAGAGTCCATGTGAAGGTCACATCTCTCTCTCAGTTCAGACACAAGGGCACGTGATTTCTCTCTCATCTCCTCGGGGTCGGAGTGTGATTCATGCACATGTTGGGCAAAGGAGATGAATAAGTCTTTGGTGACCTCAACTTGTAGTCCTATTTCTCGGAGGAATGAAAGGCCTACGCATTCTTTAACTCCACCGGATGGAAAGTGTTCCTTGCGCATCATAAGAGAAAATATCTTTTTTTCTGGGTCATAGAAATCCGAAGCCTTCATGAGTTCTCCACTGGCACCGGTGATGATATGCCTTTGCCGTAATTTTAATCTCAAAATAGCATCCTCCCTGCATTCCTCCGGGGACCTTGATTCATCCGAAGGCAGTTGTACTAACAGTTCTTTCACCCGCACAAGATGTTCAAGGCGACTGTCCTCGCTGAGTAGGTAAAAAGCTGGAAGAATGTACTTGGCGTAGACAACAATCTCTTTTGTTTCAGCTAATCGTAGGTTCTTGTATAGAGATTCAAGCGATGAGTTGTACTGCAGGAATATAGCACGAGTGGTATTGACCCAAATAGCTTGTTCCCGTTTCGGAATCTTGCCTGGAATGACAAGCACTATGTCAGAACCTCTGATGCTGACAAAGTTATCTCCAATTGACTTGAAGCATGGCAGATTCTTCACCTTATTTAAGAGAAATAAATCTTGAGAAGATGAGAAATAACTCAAAATTTCTTCGCGCTGACGATCTTTAAGCTGTTCGAAACGAGACAAATCTCTATCGACCCAGTATATTAGCACATCAATAACACGCCCGTATTCACCCTTGTGAGCAACGAGTTGCCATATTATGCTATTGCATTCGCCTTCATAGTAAAGAGCAGAGTCTTCAACCCTGAAGACTTTCAGTGAGTCAAGTACTGAGTAAATGGGCATATTCACGTCGGTTGGTTGGATGATGATCGTAGAGGACAGACTGATTGGTGCCACTTGCTCAATTGTCTCGTTTTGATAATGCCTTCTGCAGTGATCAGTTGGCTGAGTTTTTGTGACAGGCAATATCGCCCAACGACCAAGTTCAGCTCTGATGCCATCAGCAATATCATGCAGCTTCTTTGTCTCTTTGCAGAAGGACTCAAAGAGACTCCACAAATGTCCAAACCATTCAGATGGAAGCTGATTCTGAAGCGGTATTATTTCATTTGAGCCGCACTCCAGGTAAGGTGTGCAGTCATGCAAGAGAATAGACACTTCAGTCACATCAAGCTGACAAAACACATCGGCTTCTATTGGTAGTGTGTGTAGAAAGTTTTTATGTAAAAACCTATGACTCTGGGGCATGAACAGATCACAGAAGCTGGAAGCAAAGACGCGCTCATCACGTGAGAATTTCCGCAAAATCCCATCCTGAGTGAAAAGCAGTGGTAGTCCGTGGAGATTTTCTTGGAATTTTGATGCTTCGACCTTCTTGCAGTAATCAATGAGTCCGTTAAGTCTCCCCTCGTCCTGGAGCCTTGATTTTAGTAGTATTACTGGTAACTGCCTTTGGACAGGGTTGTCTCCGCGAAGAAAAGCTATCACATTTGAGGGTAAAACTTCGAGAACCTCATACTGAGTGGTTTCATGGTTGAGGTGTTTGCACGCATTACAGAGACTGTCCATTATCCACGTTGGAGATTCTAGTAATGGAAATGCAATATCAATCAAAGTCTCTTTCAGTTTCTTGATAAGTCCTTCTCTCTCGCCTTGATTTGAGGTAGTTGTAGGTGATATGTAATGGTCACTCATCTGGTTTGGCAGCGTGTTGAAATATCCCATCTTTGATTCGTCTGGAGATTGCATGGGTGTTTTCCACTCCAAGACAAAGTCCCTTTGGCCATCATCTTTTCTGCATAAGGAAGGAAATAGCATCAGAGCTTTTGAGGCGATAATTTCGTGTACGGTGTCTGCAAGCCCTTTCCAGTAAGGACCTTTGTCGCTAACCTCTGGGAAGAAGGTATGGTATTTCTGAAGGAGTTTCAAAGTGTGATCTCTCTGTTCACATGGTATCAACTCTGACCATTCATATTTTCTGATGAAGAAACCCTGTATCCATAACAGCAACTGGACGTATGCTGGTGCAATTACACGTTGGGTGATGTGGAAATTCCACTTTGTTTGTTCATCCGTTTTGCTACCTTCCCACAAATGTCTCCTGCTTTCATGATCCAAGGCGAAGTAACCATGTACGTGAACCGGAAGTCCGGTTTCAATGGGAAGGGGTAAGAAACAGAAAGCCTTCCCTTCGAGTTCACTCTCTCTATCAGTCAGACGGGTAGCAACAGCTCCCACTGGAAGTAGTTTGTATTTTCGCACTACGTTTTCTACAGCTACGTCTGCACTTCCTACTTGCTGACATATCACCCAATCCTCTTCTCTTCCTTTCCCTTTCAGTTTCATCTGGTAAACTTCTGCTGTTTCTGGTTGCAAGTTTTCGTCACTTTGTGTTGCGCTCACAAAATCCTGAACTTTACGCAGGAAAATGTTTTTCTTCTGACTTTCGCTTTCGCTCATTTCTGCACAGATAGTGCGAGTACAGCCAACAGCCCCTGAGCTTATTACTTCTGAGATACTGATTTTAGTGATGTTTTTCAGAAACAACAGGCTCTCGAATGCAGCAGTCTCAAAGTCCTTGAGTAGCTTTTGAATCTTCTTAGCTGGCCATATGTTTTTGCTGAGTTTTGAAATTTCCTCCCGCAGTGGAAAACGGAAAACAGTAAAGTCATTTCGCCCATCTCTAAGTTTGTCTTCCAGATAACATGGGAAGACATCTGGGTACGTAGAACGCACGCTGCCATTAACTCTTATCTGACGGCCCGGCGTGGTTTGTGTTGCTCCCGGAACATACTTCAAGAGAGGGTCAAACATGCATAACTTCTCACCTTTGGAAATGAAACTAGGACAATCTGTCAGTTGGTATACTGCATTGAAACCAACCCCATAACGTCCTATCTTTCCCATGTGATCAGCTTTGCTACCTTCTCCGAGATTCTGTATTCCACTAATATCTTCATCGGTGAAAGACTGGTCGTTGAAGACACAGAGAGCAGGACCCTGCATGGCTTTCATGCTATCTCCTAGAAGTTTATTCCCATCATGTGACCGAGGATCGTAGACAAAGTGGATTTCAGTTGCTCCAGCATCGTCTGCATTCTGAAGAAGTTCTTTCAGAATTGTTTCATCAGATGGGTATGATTCAAGAATTCGCGTGATACGGGTTGTTAGTTTCTCATGCTGGCCGAAATCTTCCCCTGGGAAATCCATATCGTAAGACCGGAGCATCTGTTGTCGAATATCTCTCACTTTCAGCTTCTTTGCAAGCATAAAACTGATTCTCATGTGACATCTATGAAGTTCGATTTCGTCATTTTCAAACCAGTCAACGTCAGAATAACAGAGCTCTGATACAGGCCTCATGCATTTATCCTCATCTGGGAGAAATGTATCAGGATGCTGGTTCTCATCATCACTGACAAAATCAGCAAGTCGAACAGCAGCTAAGATAGCGACATCTAAGACTTCATTGTCCAAAGGTTGTCCACGGCTCCCCTTGTAGATAGACTGGAGAACACCCTGATAGTCTTCAGCATCAAATGTCTTCTTCAATGCTGCACGTTGCAGAAGATAGGGATATTCCTTCAGGAATCGTGGGGCTTTAAATAGATGAGGTGGGAGATCTGGGCCTTCCTCGGCAATCACAGAGGCCACTACAAACTTGTGTTCTACGAGAAAGAATTGTTGGTTCTGCAGTTCTTCGTTGACGATGTCCTTGATATTGTCTGAACAATTTTCTTTACACGAAATTTCAACACGCTCATAGACTTCCTTGCATATCATTTCCAAATGATCATCACTAATGGGTTCATTCTTCATTTCGCAGTGATTGCGAAAGTTCGTGAACTGCTTGAGTACCTCTTGAACAGAAGGATATTTATCTGAAAGACCAAGAAAGTCTTCGACATTCATGGGAAGCTGCCAAGCTTCTGATTTGTCAACAACTTTTGACGTACTGCTTACCAAATACCTTTTAGAATGAGAGTACACATCATTAGCCGATGTATAAGCACAAGAGTCACTCGTTTTCGCCCACGGTAGAACTGTATCTCTATTTTCCTTAGACAAGATAGGCAAGAACGGTATACTCTTAAGCCTTTCTTTGAGGTTTTCTTTTTCATACCAGCGACGCTTCCACAAATTTTCCGACAGATACTTCAGTACAGCATGGCATCTCATTTGCACATTTTCCTGACAGCTTGAATGCAGAATGTGCACAGTCTCGCATCGCTTTATGAAATTGTCCTCATGAAGAGAGTCTCTTATCATTCCTAGTTGAATAAGTGACGCTATTTTGTCGGTGGAGTTGAATTTTTCTCCCAAAGGGAAAACTTTATCAGACTCAGAGTACAGAGGAGCAGCTTCACCCTTCGGGTGTACTAGATCACCAGGTTTCCTTAGGTCGGTTCCTCCCACTACTGGTATGCATTCCACGTCTTTCACTTTCTGTTTCAGCTCTCCTTCTTTAGTACTGAGTGCAAACAGAATCAGCTCATTTCTCATATCCTCAGGTACCTGATTGATATGTGGGAGAAACACTTCATCAAAGAATCTGTTGAAATCATAGGTTCTCGTGAGAACTTCATCACGCAGACCTACTCTCTCTACTGCTTTCCATGTTTTCTCAGTCAATGCTATCACTTCCATGGACACGAGATGATCGTGAAGTACTTCCGTTACTACACCACTGACTGATTTCTCCTTTTGAACTTCTTCACCAAGAAACACAACATTCTTGAAGTGATGCGATTCGCCATCTTTCCAGAACAATGATGGCTGGTGGCCACCTAATCCGAGGATCATTGCCTTGTAGAAAGCATCAAACAAGGCTGAACTTTCTGAATTCTTCGGTACGTCATTAATATCAGGCCACAAATTCTCAGGAGAAACATCTGAACCGTATTTCTGCTTCACTTGCTGAATGAACTCGTTGTCAGACAAGAGTGAAACGTATGCTCTGCATATCACATCTGCCAGGAGTATATGATTCCATTTCTCATGAATTAATCTCCCGTTTGGAACTGGCATATGAAGACTTCGCCGATCCTCTTTTACAGCAAAAGATCCGTGGATGTGTACCGGGAACCTGCTGGTAATTGAGAGGGGAAGAAAGCAGTACATCTCTTTCTCGCATGTATATATTGGTGGTCTATGAAGAGGAAAGGCTACCGCACCTTCTGGCGAAAGTCCCCATTCTTTTCCTTCCGGAGATTGTGCAAGTGATGCTGCCAGTTTTGAAGTCTTGCATATCACTTTAACGGTGTCTAAGGGTCCATTACCTTCACATTCTGCTGTTCGTAACATTACATCCTTCCCCTTTGTAGTCATTGTGCGGCTGAATGATTCGGTTAATATGACAGTGTCATCATATTTTCTCCTAGCTGGATTAACCGTCTTCTGTATGGTGAACAACTTCTCCACTTCTGCAGGATGGGTGGAATGCTCACCGAGGTAGAACACAGAAACCTCCGTTACCTTTTTGGTGAACACCAGGAGGTTCTGAGACGAGTCCCATATT
Organism: Heliocidaris tuberculata; assembly: GCA_025618425.1. Classification (NCBI taxonomy): domain Eukaryota; kingdom Metazoa; phylum Echinodermata; class Echinoidea; order Camarodonta; family Echinometridae; genus Heliocidaris; species Heliocidaris tuberculata. The sequence continues at coordinate 36,693,064 of CM046836.1, forward strand.
CGTTGCATCATACCGATTAGTTTCTCCCCATTGTAGCTCTCCTTGCATACTTGACTTTTCTGTGCTGCTTCCTTTGAACGGAGGGGCAGTCTAAAGAGTGTGCCTTGGTAGTGAAATTGCTCATTTTCTCTAGTGAAGTCTAGCCCAAACACTCCATTGAATGGCTTGAACTGATCAGGAAATCTCCGGAGTTGTTTGTTGCTATTCAACTTGAGACGTACGCCAGGTTGACTCTTGTTGGGGAGGACATTTCCTAGGTGTGTGGTATGAGGGTCGAAAAATTGCACATACTCCCTACTCACAAAACTGGGAACATCAGTTATGTGATACACCGAGCTGAAGCCGGTCCCAAACTTTCCAATCTTTTCGATGTCCTTTTCTTTGGTACGCCCACCAAGACGGAGTATGTTTTCAAAATCCTGATCTGTGAATGTGGCATCGTTGTAAACCCAAAGTGCTGGTCCCTGACAAGATTTCATTCCAGGATCAAATAGTTTCTGGTTTGCATTTTCGTTATTTCTCATGTCGATGAGAAAGCGGACTTCCTGGGCTCCTGCGTCTTCTGCATTCTGTATCATTTCATTAACGATATCAGTGTCCAGATAGTTGTTTTTGAGAATATTCCACAAGCGCATAGTCAGCGGTTCATGCTGACCAGCTTGTGTGAATCTCTGGAATTCTTCCGAATCTAGAAGAAGACGACTGACAGGTCGCACATGTAAAAATATTGCAAGGTTCATTGAGATATCTGAATGAATCAAAGAGAATTTTTCACCGTCATCCATCTCTTCATTTTCAGTGCTTTGTCTCAACCAGTCTCTGTCCACATATGCACTCTGCTCAATTGGAATGAGACGGCATTCTTCTCCTTCTGATGGAACGAGTAATCGTCTCCGGGCTTCTTCCGACAGTTCACCAGCAGCATGAAGATGATGTAGAATCTGCATTACTAGTTGGCGTTGTTTTTGTTGGAAGGCCTCATCAGCTTCTGGATCAATGCATCTTTTCTTGACCTCATGTAATATTTCAACAAGAGCACCTGCATTTGTTTTCATGTTATTTTCCACCCCTAGTGCTTCAAACAAGTCTGAAAATGCAACAATAGCTTGGGGAACTGATGCCATGTAAGGAGCCAGGTCAAAAGGGAGTTTACTGGTACACATTTTGCTTGGTTCCGAAAAGCCACTTCCATTCCAGATACAAGCTTTTGCTCGATTCAGGATGACTTTCTTAATGTTTGGGTCATGTCGCCATGCTTCCATCAGAAATGAATAGATCTCTTTGAGCATTGGAACTATATCAGTAACATCTTTACCAGTTCTGTCTTTAGTGTACCTCACACAGTGGTCGAATTGTGTCATGACGTCCGAGAGCACTGGAGAGGGAATGGTCATTCCAATCTTGTAGTAGACTGCAGAGAAACGACCCTCATCTTCCTGGGAAGTAAAACGTTTAGAGGCTCCACATATCAGGACAGCTTGCTTTTTTTCTTTCAGAATTTCTTGGGGCGTTGACAGTCGTGTGGAATACTTTCCATACCATTTAATAGCTGAGGGGTAATACTCTGGTGGAGACTGTCTACAAGGAATGCATTGCTTCTGTTTCATAAAATCAGCGACAGAACTTTGAAGGAGGCTTGGGTTCCTAGTGAGAAGATCTAGTAGTGCACGAGCCTTTTCTGGGCTTTGAGATTTCTCAATCAGGTCAACACAAGTAATCAACTCGGCTTGGGTAACTTGACTTTGTCCACGCATGCCCAGGTGCTGGAACGCTTCTATCACCTGAGGTGAATCAAACGGTGCCACTGGAAATACTCCTTGAGAGGCAAACAGTGTGGCAAGCAATGTATCTCTTGGATCAAGGAGTTGAGAAGGAGATAATAAATGAGACAATAAATAGTTATTCTTGTTGGGGATGAATTTCATATGACGGAGAAGGTCTACGGTGGACTTGCAGTTGACCTTGATTTCTTCCCAGCGTTCTATTATCCACAGCAAGACGAGTTGTTGTTCTTGCACGGTGTACAACTGTTCTCTATTAATTTCTTCTAAGACATTCAATATCACCTGATATTTTGATAACGGACAGACTTCTAACTTCTGTAGCAGACTCTTAGACTTTGCTCTTCCATCGATCAAGAGTTCTGTCAACTTGAGTGGAGTAGGAATATCACTCTGGCAACACTCGATGTATCCTTTGCATTCATTAATGCTAACCAAAGGTTTGTTTAAATTTTCGGTTCGAGCGACTCCTTCAAAAAGTGGTAAACACCTTAGGAGCATCTTACCGTCAGGAGAGAGTTTTGCCTGTGCAAGACATTCCACAAGAACATCTCTATCAACGGAGGAGAAGGAACGGAATTTCAGGATCAATAGTTCAACATCTAATAGCAGTAGGCATTTAACTACCCCTTCTGGTGTTGGCATCTTGATATATTCGTCACGCATGACAGCTGGATGGCAGAGAACATAGTCGGGACAGCTTGTGAATGTCACTCCCGTTTGTTGGAGAACATTTTCAAGACCATCTGACAATTTGAGATAGCCTTCCGATGTTTGGTGTCTTCTCTGGATAATTCTGGACTCCGGGCAAAGCGGTAGTAGTCTTCTACCTTCACCATCAGCCTCAAAAAGCGGTACCAGATGAATACCTTCAAAGAGGAGTAACTTACTTGCACTTTCTCTGTACAACATGGACCAGATTTTGTCGAGCCAAGCGGACAGAGAAGACCCTTGTCTGTCCTGTATCCATGTCCCTTGATCGTCTATCCAAGTTGCCATAGTAGCCTTCAAAAGCTCTGCTACTGCAGCAAGTGTCAGTGATTTCAACTGATAATGCCCATCTGAATATTAAATAAAAAGCAATGCCAAAATTTTATTTGCACATAAGTAAAGCCTTTCAAAATTTGCTTTGCGTCAATCTACTTGTCTTGTTAAAGGAATAAAGGAATTCGGTAAAATGTCACAAAGAAACAAGAAAGGTCAATTGCGCATCACATTCATACGGCAGGAATTTTTAAAAAAGAATACGTTTTCAATATGTCCGAATCACAAATACAGGTTATACACAATCCTTTGAATTACCTTGTTTATTCATGCTCTTTGTTACATGACTTATAAGGGGTTGCTTCGTATAATTGCGCAAAACGTTTGGATAACATCACCGAACAACTGGCTCACAATAAGACCCTTGTTACACCGAAATCCGCAGAAGTCTCGGGGCGCCCCGAGACTGGTCTCGGTAGGTTTCAAATCCGGTGTAAACGCACGAAACCTACCCGAGACCACTTCCGAGCAAACCAGTCTCGGACTACCTAGCGATGCGGTCCGAGACTGGTTTGGGGGCGCCCCGAGACTCCTGCGTGTAAACGCAAACATACCCGAGACTGGTTTGTGCACTGCTAGCACGTGTGAAATGATTGCGTCATCGCAAATACAGTAGTGCGGTGTGAGTTTTGTTGAGAATGACAGGAATTCAATCGTTCGGCTAGTGCTCAGCAAAAAACATTGTGTGACTTGGCATTTTATCGTCAAAACGTATCCTTTTGCTACATTCTTTTTACGTCGTCGATCCCGAATTACGGAAAATACGTCGTCCAGTGTCATCATCGATACTGTACTGAGGTCTAACGTTAGGTTATACAGCTTTAATCAATATCTACCTATCGTAGTGTTGTGTTGGGATCGGTTATTAAAGGTGGGAAGCATAAATGAAGAAGCTTTGTAAAAGTTCTTTATACAATCCAAATTAGGAAGCATTTATTCAACATAAATATTCCGCAACACAGTCTCAATATTTCAACACGGTTCCAGTACAATTATAGTAGATATGGATGAAGTTACAAATGATGCAGCAGGCGATGGATATAATAACTCTGAAGTCTTAAGTATCTGTCTCTGAGTCGGTAATTGTAATAATATCTCATTTCATGTCTAATCTTGAAGTATCTGTGTATGTATTAAAGTCTCCCCTCTAAATCAGAAACTCTACCTATATTAGGAGGTTTTTGGGGGTGTTACAATTCGGGAATGAGTGATCTAAACATGCTCTGACTGGTCAACAGTTAACTGTCTATCAGGGTTGCTATGGTATTATTCGGTGTGGTGATGACGAGTGTAAGTGACTGGGGCTGGTTCTATGAGTCATCCTTCTTAGAATGTAGGTTCCTTGAAGTTAACTCTCTGGGGTGGTTATTTGGTCAATGTTTATAATTACAAGATAATGGGGTCAGTGTTTAGGATAATGGGGTACTGTTTTAGATCATGGAAGTGGAGGAAAGGTGAATGCCTGAAAGGGAAACAGGAAGTGATATTACATACTAATGGCATACGTTGTGTACTACATAACAGTAGCTCTACGTGTATAGCTAGTCACCAAAATAAATTTTAACCAGCGCGCTAAACTTAAAAGGTTTGTTTACATCTAGGACGCCCACAACGTCCGCAAAAAGAAGGTCTCACTTGAAACTTGTCTCGGGTAGCTTTGCGTAAGTCGGTGTTAACGCACAGAAAGCAGTCTCGGGGCCTATGCTCGGGGCGCCCCGAGACTCCTTACGATTTCGGTGTAACAGGGATCCAAAAATTTGGGTTGGCTTTTTAGAAACCAGTCTCGGGGCGCCCCGAGACTGGTCTCGGGTGGGTATTTCGGTGTAACTGGGGTCTAAGTTAAGCGTCGGTGTAACTGGGGTCTAAGTTAAGCGTGCCTCAACTTTGTTCCCTGAATTACGGAGTGCCAATTGATAATCTGTTCAAATTGCAACAATGACTGTAATAATGTAGTAATAATGAAGGTACTTATGATTTTTTCTTAATGAACATAAAATGATTTATGTTTATTGTCGAGTTAGAGATTTGTAGTAATTTACACAAGATGAAGAGTTCCCACCAAGTGCTCCATATATCAGAGGACTAACTTAACTCATTTAGTCAGGGTTTAAACATTGTTAAAATTTAGGCTGCTTTCAAGAATATCAGCCAATGATGGCACATGTGTCTCAAGGAGGAACACCATAGCTGCATACTACACATAATACTACAGGCAGGAAGCTATTAAAACATATTTTCATCAGAAACAATGATACTTTAAATCATAATATCCTAAGTCCGATTAATTATGCTGCTACATTTCTCAATTTCACACTAAGTAAACCAGCACGTGGATTAGAACAAAGCAAAACAATGCAAAAAACAACAACAAACAAACCACACACTCATGGACACAAAAAACATACCCCTTTTGGAGAGAAGTTGATGAAGTGAATGTTCCTCTGGAATCGTTTTGATGAATTGTTGATATCCTCCCGGTATAAGCTGTCGACTGAACTTGGAGGTTGGTATGTAGACTTTCTCGCCAGAACTCAAGAAGACGGCGAAACTTTCATCATCGAGAGGTAGCAGACGTAATCCCTCCAGATCTTGCCCAGCACCCTCGCGCAAGATGAACTCAAGGATCAGAAGTTTCTCTTCAGCGTTGAGCGTTGTCAAAATGGAAGGATCTTCACGGAGGCAGCAGCAAAGGCTTGAAACAGAAATTGTGGATGTCTGGTGATTGTAGAATTTATCGATGGCCTGCCTGCACACAAAGGGAACTCTGGCGTATGCAACATTTCTCATGCTGAAGCACTTGAGGATGGCTTTTTCCATGTCTTCACCAACCGTCAATTGGTTGAAGTGGACCTCGGCGATGTTCATCCAACCATTGTTGTTGGTATGTATGACAGCTTCCCTAAAGAATGCATGGTAGAAGGGTTCCAAGAGAATATCCCAATTGCCACGAACCACTTTGTAATCTGGCCATGATCGATAGATGCAGTCGGTGGTTACATTCTGTTGAGACATTTGGACACTGATGGCGTGTTTAATCGCGTTGACATACGCAACGGGAATAAGTTCACTCACAAGAAGTTTGTTCCAGTGTGCTGGAGTATCAGTTTGGTCAGGTCCAGGCCACTTGATCCCGCGGCGATCGCTGTTAACACCGAAGAATCCATGAAGGTGAACGGGTAAACCCGTCCGACTCTCCTCACCCGGTGGCAAAGGGAGAAAACAGAAGACTCTACCGATATTCTCTGCTTCATCTGCTGCATGGTTTGGTTCTGAAGGACTCATGGGAATAGCAACAGCTGCCCATGGGAGATAACTTTGTTTCTCGGCCAATTCGGAAAGTTCTGCAGACATGCTATCACCAGCGATAAGGTGACTCACAACCCAGCGTTGTGACTTTGACGTCCCCAGTGTATCAGTAGTAAATGTCACACCATCAATCATCTCAACTGGCCCTCGGTGTCCACTGACATGGGAGCAGTACGATTCCAGACGCGAAGAAAAACCCCCTTCCTGTGGATGTACACCTTGGTCTTGTTCCCTTTGAACTCGTACAACCAGAGTTGGCTCTTGCTGATCGGATTGTCTCTTTAATACTTCGATGTTATTCAAGCAACGCAAAAATAGCATGGCCACATCAGCGTCGATTCGAAACGCCTGCAGGAGTTCGTCCATTTGGATCTCATCGTTGTATGTTTTATCACTCAACTCATTGGAAGTCAGCCGAAGAGGAAATCTGAACAGCGTGCCATCAAATCGTCCTGTAGAAATCCCTCCTGTCACTCCAGGGAATATATTGCAGTAAGGCTGAAACTGGTCTTCGTTTCTCGTGAAGATCTCGCTGTCGGAGCTAAGATCAAATCGCCATCCAGTTCTGACTCGTCCTCGCCGATCAATGAAGTGTTCCTCTAATGGGTCAATGAATGCCAGTGTTTGGTCGCTCATGACGCTCGGCAAATCTAAAGAGATATACAGTGGATGATAACTATCAAAAGGGAAACCTACTTTGATACAAAGTCGGTTTTAAAAGAAGCAGAACAGTTAAAGAAGCAAATGAAGGAATGGTTGAGCGAAATCCGATAAGAAATTAGAAAATTATGAATTTTTGAATTTGTAATTAAATAAATAAATAAACATAAATTGGCAACTCCTTGACGTATCTTCCGAGGTCCTCTCCTTTTTGCCCTGTACTAAAAAAAATCATAAATTTCCAATTTTTCCAAAGAAAATATAATACATGCACCCTAGATATAACATGATAAAAACTACTTTCGAAAAATCAACTCAAGGGCAATTTCGAAAACCTATTGTGATTGTTTCCTGTTTGGATTACATAATGCGCCATCCGCAAATTTCTAAAGGTGACGTACAGAGCTATTGTATAAAACAAATTATTTCCTTCAACAACTAAGAAAATGAAAATTTATTAAATTTTCTGTACAGAGCAAGTGAGAAAGGACCTTGCAAGGTGCGTCACGGAGTTGCCAATTTGTGTTTGATAGATTACAACTTTAAAATCCAAAAATTTCTTATTTCTTATCGGATTTTGCTCAAACTTTCACTAATCTGTTTTTCTCATTTTTCTGCTTTAATTAAAACCAACTAAATACATGTACCAGGGCGTTGTGGTGTGCGCCTGTAATCCAGCTAACAGTGGAAGTTAGAAACTGATTCAGTGGACCCAGGTTCGAGACTGAGTCACGTCTTTCGGATGGTGACGTTAAAGATCGGTCAAAGACGTAAATAATCATATCTGATTGATACACGTCGGTAAAAACCCAATTACACACACACACACACACGCGCGCACACATGTACCAAGATGGACCCTTTAAGATGAGATAAACTGCACAAAATATAAGTACCTACCAGTGTTGATTCTTTGTTAATGAATTCAAGAACGTTGCGTGACTTATCTTTCATTTTTTTAACGTAATTTTTCAGCAGTTGTGTCCCGGCAATCCAATAATCCTGATAGTTTCAAGGTCAACTATATTGTTGTGAAATATGCTCTCAGATTCACCAATGCAATCCCTGTAACAATGCAGTGTTTCATTCAAAATTCGTGATTTTTTTCATCATAATACAATACCACGATAAACCCCTGACTATATACAAATAAGTAATGAAATTTCGGGATTTTCTTTTCATTGCTTTCGAATTACCGACTATCTATAAAAGTCCCCAATGGAAATGAAAACGAACAAAAATCACACATCTACAAGGGTGCTCCGATATATGCTCAGGCCACAATGGTTTTATTTCTTCAAAGATATAGGGTTATGGATGGGGTTACAACAGGGTTATAGGTTAGGGGTTAGGGTTAGGGGTAAGGTTATATCAGTATATAGCGTTTGGTCCAGGGTTGAAGCTTAGAATACGGTCAGCAGAGGAAATTCACCCGAAGCTTGTGTCTTACAACTAAAGTCAAGACTGGTCGATCATGATAGGGTTGTGTCAAGTTTATTGCACATGAGGCGTCATTTGCCTGACTTAGGACTGTGTCAGCAACTGGTGTGATGTTTGACGCGCTATGTGACGATGACATCTTTCAAAAAATTGCGAACAGTGCGAACTGAAATGACGCATCGATTGCAACAGGCATCAGTGATATCTATTTCTCGGTGGCGAAGCCAGGATTTTTCAGTGGGGGGGGGGGGGGGCAGACGTGAAGGATCCAACCGCGTAGCCAGGATTTCATTTTAGGGGGCGGTGGTTGTGAGCATGCAAAGCGTGCGAAATTGGTGATGAGCAAGCGAAGCGTGCTCCCCAGGGGGTGGGTGGAGGGAGGAAAGCTCTGACGTTTTATATCAAATTTGAGAGAAAGATAACGGCTCGTAGTACATTACAAAAATATAAAAAAAACTTACCAAAATTTCCATCGGGAAGGGGTAGTGAGAAGCCCTGAAAAAATCACCAAAATGCCCCTAAACCCAGCTTTGCTGCCCGAAATGCTCTAGATTTTAGAGAAAAATCATTTTTAGGCTTTACAACCTTAATAACTCCAAAGTGTCTCATTCAGTTCATGTCAATGTCATGTCCTAGTACAATCTTGAGTACTGCATTTTTTTTTTGTTAGTGTGAAATTTGTTATCAAATGATCATTTCAATAATAATTTATTAAATGGTGAAAATTGTATTGCTTTCTCAAAAGTAGTCAGATGATATTGTCAAGATTATGTAAACACACCCATTGTCCATCTGCACCTGTCTGACAAGACATAATAGAGGAGCTTGTTAAGTATCTGGGCTATGTGGCTGCCATGCTGAAATCTACCATTCATGTGTTAATTAAACAAATACCTTGCAAGCTCTCTATTATGCCTTGCCAAACAGGCGCAGATGGACAATGGGTGTGTTTACATAATCCTGACAACATTTGACTACTTTTGAGAAAGCAGTACAATTTTCACAATTTAATATATTATTATTGAAATGATCATTTGACACCAAATTGCATCCCAAGAAAGTTAAAATACTCAAGATTGTACTTTGTAAATTTTAGCTGAATTGAATAAGACACTTCGGAGTTATGAAGCTTGTAATGCAAAAAAAAAAATGTTTTTTTCTCTACATCCAGAGCATTTTGGGCAGCAAAGCTTGGTTTAGGGGCACTTTGGTGGTTTTTTCAGGGGCGTGTTACACCCTCTTCCCGATGGAAAGTTTTGTAAATTTTTATATTTTTGTAAGGTACACCCATAACTCTTCCTTCTGACAAAATTTGGTCCATGGGCCTTAAGGGGAAAAATTTGCCCCAATTTTTAGGGGCAGTCTGACAACCCATCCCGATGGAAAATTTTGTCAGTTTTGGTGTTTTGGTAATGTATAGTCATACACCTTCCTTCTGACAAAGTTTGGCGCATAGTTTGGCGCTGGTTGAAATCGACCAGACCTGGCGGCTTCCTTCGAGCTGACAAGCTTTATGTGAATGACATGGATGGTCTTCGCAACTTTAAGGGGTCAAATCTCATATGTAAAATGGGGTGACTATTTCCGTACAGACTCCTGGCCTATATGTAACAGGGGTGGGTGCAGGAAGGGGGGGACGTTTTAGCAAATTTTGAAAGATAACGGCTCGTAGCGTCTTTTTAGGCTTTCTTTCTCTCACTTCCCCTGCTTTTTCGCTTTCCCTTTTTCCCCCTTGTACCCCCTGGCTACGCCAGTGCTATTGCTTCTCTCCTGTGCCAGTTTACCGGTCATTATTGGCTTTAGGCACTTGTCAGTCTCACCTGTTATATGGTAGACGGAATTGAATCCGATACCGAAGCGTCCGACCTTCAAGGGATCAGTCTTCTTGTTGCTGCGGGCAGGTTTCTGTATTCCATCCCAGTCAGCGTCTTTGAACTTGGCGTTGTTGAAGGAGTAGAGGGCAGGACCTTGGTAAGGTTCTAGAGTAGATTTGTACAAGGTATGGGTTCCATGCTGCTGTACATCATACAGGAATTTGACAGTATCCGCACCAGCGTCCTCAGCGTTCTGGACTAACTCCTGCAAAAGTGAAAACAAGGTCAATTTGAGTTTTCAGAAGTAAATTACCATCAAGTGAAATTAATTTGTGTACTTTGCAGTTTCTGTTCTACCTATCATCTCCAATTTCAGATGGTCCGTGCAACATTTCTTCCAATTTTCCTGTTTCTTCCCACCTGGTTTCCTGTCTGTTTAGTAGGATCTAACTTGTCTTTCAACATACGTTTCAAGATATCCGATGTCGCTCGATGAGACCAAAGCATCTTTTTCAGAAAATCAGTTACATTTAATATGATTTAGTAACAAATTTACTTGTCATTGGAACGGAAATACTTGTATAACGATAAGCCAGTTCGTAGATGCAATCTGAGCATGAGCAGATAAATGTCATCTGTGACAAATTCTGAAACCCACTGACACGAATACTTGATATGCGCTCATGAATGTCATATAATAATTATTCATTTATGCCTCAATGGTGCATTCCATGATATCCAGATGGAAGTATTCTTTTTAATGAAGGAAACAAAAGTTATTCATGAAGCACCTCTATCACTCCCAGGGTGATTTTTCTAAAGTGCACAAAAAGGGGACCCTCCATGTTTAAAATATCTGTGGATATTTGGGGTCATTTGGGACATGTGCTAACTACGAACAGGTCTACTATCAACACGACCTCGTTTCTACTCGTTCACACTCATTACTGAGATGAAGGTACATTGAATGGGGGGGGGGGGGGGAGGGGGGGGGGGGGAGTGAGCACACTCATTTGGTATGGTTCTAAAGCCAGGGTTTTGTTACATCGTAAAAAGGCTCGTTTTCTTGATCATGTTTTTCTTTCTCAAAATAGAAGAAAGCGGCCATTCCGGTCCCCCAGGATCCTCCAATGTAAAGTATATGAATGTGACAGTCTCATTCACTTTTCATTTCTTTCTAGTAGGCCAAAGTCCATACAATTGCACGTAAGTACACACCTAACAAAAACCAATTTTTGTATCTTCATAATTACTTACCGCTACTTATTAATATAAAACATCGAAGCTATATTCTTTTCCATTCTCCAAATGAATAAGATCTCTCTAAAACAAGAATCATTTAAGTCGCTTTTACTCATAATTCAATCAAAATAAAACTGAAAAGGTTTTGATTTTTTTTTACCTTTATGATCTGGCCGTCGCTATATTCCCTTAGAATGGTCCTTAGGTAATCCACCAATGGTGGTATTGATATCCCGAATTCGTCTAAAATGAACAGATGATAATAACGATGATAATATGATAGTGATAGAAATAAAATGAATAATACTGATCAAAATAGCTGTAATAATGACAACAATATTAATAACAATAATGACTAAGATATTGATAGTAATAATAATGATAATAATCACAATTATAGTAATGATAAAAGAAGTGATAATGGTAATAATTATGATAATGGCTATAATGATAACTGATAATGAATGTTACTTGTATAGCGCATGCCACTAACAAAGAGAAAATCCCTAAGCGCTTAAAGAAAAAGTGAAAAGAGATAGATCAGGATAGGAAACAAAAAAGTATGTCTGGAACATGGAATATATTAGGAGAGAATAAAATAATTACTTTAAAAAATACAATTGCAATTACAAAAACCAAATTATCATTCAACTAAGCTCAAACAAATAATCATTCATAAGCATGTTTTTTATGAGAAAAAAAAACGGTTTTACACAATCAAGAAATTTTAAAGTACTAATCACAACTCTATTTTTAACATCGCCTTTCTGGTCATGTAAAATATGTATTCCAATTTCTATAGAATAGCGCTCGGCAAATATCGACGGATAACTTAAAATGCATTCATGTTACCATACATTACAAGATCAAGAAATATGGAAACAGGCCTAGCGCTACGGTACAATTTGCATCTCATTAACCCCTGGTTTGTTTTGAATTACCAATTAACGGACTTCTAGCTCAGTGCGTGCGTGCGATCATCACAATGGCAAAACAAGGAACTTTAATTTGCGCCTCTATTTTGGCGATTTATGAGCTGAAACTTCCCACATGAACGAATTTGTAGTTATAAATGATTGTCTGCAAAAATCCTGAAATATGATGACTGTTTTGTTGATTATAGCAACTTTTTGAAATGAAAACGTCAAAAAACTACGTGTCTATTTTTTTTCTGACACAAGTCTACCCCTGCATAAATATTCATGAAACTTCATTTCCTTATTCGGGGGTGTATATTCCTTATATAGACAAAGTTTCGCTGATGCGACTTCTTTCTCTGCAGAGATACTACGTCTTTTTCAAACGATATCTTGCAGCAATGTAGAGCAGCCTATTGTGCGCAGTGATGCCAAATTCACGATCTGCACATGCATACGATATTCATGAGTCAGCCGTAGTCAGCTCATTCATAGATTGCGCATGCGCATGGCCCATGGAGCACTCGGGGCACTCGCGCACAGAGCTCAGCCCTATAGCGCATGGGACGTGGTTGTAATATTTTTCTGTTATGTCAGCCTCGGCGATCTGACACCGAGATCCTTTTTTTCTGACACAACTCTATGCGGAAAATTCACCTCAAGTAAATACCATACGATTGTAGAACAATGTACAATAAAATGTTTCATGACAGTGATTTTCTTGAATCTAGCCGAAATGAGGAATTTTAGGAGAAGTTTAACAGGTAAAATTTTCTGTTTGTAACCGAAGAAATATCGCTAAAATTTCATATTTTCCGTTGGTCGAGCTTTGATTTTGCAGTATTGTTGTGAAAGATACATCTATATTTAATAATTTTTCGAACTTTGTGTTTACAAAAAGTGATGTTTGATACATTATTTTTCAGCTTGCATTTGTAAACAACTTTACGTAAATCGTGGGAAAATGCAAGAACTGGTGAGATCAAAGGGGGTCAACTCAATGGACAATCGCTCGCTAATTATAGGGCTAGTCCTCGACTGGAAAGTACGCCGATGGAAATAGTGACGCCTATAATTTGAAATTTGTTTTTTCAACAGAACACCACATTAAATGTGCTTTGGAAGATTTGGGGGCATTTTGAACCGATTTCAACATTCGAAATATTACACTGTGCTAATTTTGTTGTATCACCAGTCATGTGAATTATGCTATATAAGTGAACAAACATAAACAGAAATGAAAAAATAAACAGATTTGCAAACATTTATAGAATTAATGTTTGGAATTTCTGAAACCACACTACCATTCATTAAAAATAGTTTCAGTCAAAATGTTAGTTTCATTCTATGAAGCTTAACTTTTGTTATTACACAACTCATGGATATTTATATCAGAAATTAATTGTACTCACGTTTATCATCGTCTCTCGCCGCCTGTGTGAATAAAATGATTAAAAAAGGGATGAAATAAGAATACAGAATAAATCACCAGTACACCTTTTTCTACAAGCTCTGCTTCTAAGCTGATCTCTGTTTTCATTCTCATTTTCATAAAATTAATCTTACGTAGTCTTCATTGATGTTACTTTTTTTTCTCTCTCTCACAACTCAAACTTTAATGCACTTTGTTTCGCTTGTAATGATCGAAAAATGTTTATGCACTAAGTTATGTTGTCAATTATTTTGAATATTGTCAATTTCATAATACTTATTGTTATATACTTTGAAAAATGAAAATGTAATGAAATAAAATCTAAATCTGAATCTGAATCTCACAGCAACACAAATGGACTACCTGCCCATATACAGGCAACCGGTTAATGGTGCATGTTCAGGCAAGTCTCATCTTGACTGACACAGGGGCTGCAGTGACTATAGTTTCCGAATCAATATTCAATAAGATGTGCGGTGATAATAAACCGGCTCTCCGGAAACCAGCAAATGATATTGTTCTCATAACCGCCGAGGATAACTTAATAAAGGTAAAGGGAAAATCAACTGTTCACATTGAAATCGCAAACACCATCTTTACATGGGATGTGTTTGTAGCACCAATTCATGATGATGTTCTGATCGGTTTTGATTTCTTATATCACTTTGACTGTGTGTTGGAAGCTAGGAGGGGAATGAAGATTAGCGGTGTGTGGATTGATTGCATAATAACAGGGGATCCAAGGATCGGACGCGTTACCCTTCAATCTTCAATGATTGTGCCTGCCAATTGTGAAGTAATAACAGCGAGAATTGTTAATAATGTTGTGAATCATAATCAAGATATCACTGTTGAACCTGTGTCTACCGGTCCGCGACAAAATGTTATCTTGGTTGGAGCAACATTATGTAATTCTGACCGAATCAAAACTGGAGTACCATTACGCATTATGAACACTCCCGCCGAAGATATTCCTTTAAAGGCATTGATCAACTTTGCACAGGATTGAAAAAAAAAAAAAATCACTGTTCCAGCTAATGTTGTAATCATAATTGCAAACCTTTAGCTCAGACAGGAATCGCCTGAGTTTTATAAGCTGATCGGTCGTTTATATATCAAGATATTTACGATTGACCATTGATGTCAGGATAGAGTACCACCGAACCCTAAAGAACTCTTACGGTTGGCATACCTCGCTCTATCACAGAATACCGTACGGGCTGGAAACCCGCTCTGAAATCGCCAAGCGACGGTGCTTGGTTTTTGTGACTGCAGCGCAGAGAAGAAGCCGAGCGACTTGCGCTAGCGATTGATCGCGATTTTCTCTTTTTTAGGATAATAAACGGGTCCCATTTTCTCTCATACTTTCACATATCCTTAATTATATATGTAGTTAGAGGACTGCACACAATTCATTGGCATTTGAGCTGATTTTACAATTTTTCACAAAGTTAATCAATCACTTTAAAAGGAGAGGACGAATTGTAGCGATAGCGAGTGAGGTCATCGGTACACGACCAATTGATAGTTTTGAAAATGGTTCATATCGATAATCATCTGTGTATCCCGAGTGAATGTGAAACCCCGAGAGGAGAAAAGGCACAGAATGCATGATGATGTTAATGTTGAAAAATTACATCCCAGTCTAAATGAACTATATGAGCAAAGCAGTGAAGGGATGTGTGATAAAGACAAAAACATACTTCATGGTTTGCTGCAAAAACATTCGGACATATTCGCAAAATCACCAGCTAACCCAGGCCGGACATCGGTGCTACAATATGAAATCAAAACAGGTCAGGCCAAACCTATTCGACAACCAGCTCGAAGGCCACCTCGCTCTTTTGAACATGAGGAAGAGCACATCACAGATGAACAATTGAAAGCTGGAGTTATTAGGCCTTCATCATCCCCTTGGGCATCCCTCTAGTATATGTCAAGAAGAAGGATGGGACAACTCGCCCCTGTGTCGACTATAGGAAACTAAATGCTGTGACTGAATTTGATAGTTTTCCTTTACCACGCATTGACGACTGCTTGGATTGTTTGAGTGGAAGCAAGCATTTTTCTACCCTAGACTTACAATCTGGATATTGGCAGGTAGAAGCCAAAGAGAAAGAGAAACCAAAAACAGCTTTTCGAACACGAGCAGGACTGTTTGAATACAATGTTATGCCTTTCGGACTTTCAAACACCCCCGGCACATTTGAGCGCTGTATGGAACTAGTGCTCAAAGGACTTCAGTGGAAAACGTTGCTTATTTACCTAGATGATGTGATAATTTTCAGCCCGACATTTGAGGATCACATTTCTAGACTCGATAAGGTTTCCAATCGCTTGAGTGAGGCCGGGCTCAAGCTGAAGCCGAGTAAGTGTGCTTTATTTCAATCTGAAGTTTTGTATCTTGGATATATCGTCACACCAAACGGTGTGAGAGCTAACCCAGACAAAATAGCAGCAGTGGCAGAGTGGCCATCGCAAAAAAATGTGAAGGAAGTTCGATCATTTCTAGGTTTGTGCTCATACTACCTCAGGTTCATCAGAGATTTTTCTCGAATCGTACACTCAACCGCTTGCTTGAGGCTGGAGTGAAGTTTGAATGGACTGACATTTGTGAAAGTGCTTTCTTGGCGCTCAAAAGGGCACTAACAAGCGACAACGTCATGGCATACCACATGGATGAAGGTACTTTCATTCAAGATACGGATGCCTCAGAGTTTGGTATTGGAGCATCTCTTTCACAAATTATGCAACGGGATTCTTCAAAGAAGTGTTTCGAGGAGCGCCCGATAGCTTTCGCAAGCAAATCTTTGACGAAGACACAGCGGCGCCATTATGTAACTCGCCGAGAACTACGCGCCAGTGTGACGTTCGTTGACCAATTTCTACACTATCTACTTAGACGTGAGTTTGTGGTAAGAACCGACCATAGTGCTCTTAGATGGATCATGTCATTTCGAGAACCATCTGATCAAATGGCTAGGTGGTTAGAGATCTTATCACAGTTCAATTTCAAAATGGAGCATCTCGCAGGTCGCAGCCATACCAATGCCGATGCATTATCTCGCGTACACTGCAGCCCAGAAATGTGTGAGTGCTATGATGGAAGGGATATGTTGAGTTCTATTTTCTTACCTTCTGACTATGATAATTCAAAAGTGTATTATTCAACTGACTTTAAATTTTCATAACATAATTTTGAGTAATAATAATCTTCTGGGGTGCAATTTGGTGTTAATTGGTCTTTTGATTAATAAGTTATGAAATTGTAAAAAATGTATTGCTTTCTCAAAAGTAGCCAAAAGTAGCCAAAAAATATTGTCAGGATTATGGAAACACATCCATTGTCCATCTTCACCTGTTTGACAAGGCATAATAGAAGAGCATTTCAGGTATCTGTGGTATGTGACTGCCAGGCTGAAATGTACTATTCATGTGTTAATTGCACAGATACCATGAAGACCAAGCAAGCTGCTCTATTATTCCTTGTCAGATGGTCAATGGGTGTGTTTACATAATCCTGACAATATTTTTTGGCAACTTTTGAGAAAGCAATACATTTTTCACAATTTAATAACTTATTACTCAAAAACCAATTATTACCAAATTGCACCTCATGAAGATTATTATACTCAAAATTATCTTATGAAAAATTAAGGTGAATTGAATAAAATGCTTTTGAATTATCATAGTCAGAAGGTAAGAAAATAGTTTTTCTTTACATACAGAGCATTTTGGGGGGCAAAGCATTGTCAAAGGGCACTTTGGGGTTTTCATTTCAGAGGGTCTGACACCCCCTTCCCGGTGGACAATTTTGTCAGTTTTTATATTTTTGGAATGTACATCCAAAGCTCTTCCTTCTGACAAAATTTGGTCCCCGGGCTTCAAGGGGAAAAATTTACCCCAATTTTCAGGGGCCGTCTGACACCCCATCCCGAAGGAAATTTTTGTCAGTTTTTTGTGTTTTGTAATGTCCAGTCATACTACTTCCTACTGACAAAGTTTGGTGCATAGGAGAGATGGGGTGAAATCGACCCGACTTTGGGGTCTCTTTTGGGGGCTCTGGGGGCTAAACCCGGCGGCTACGGTCAGGCTGACAACCTTTTTGTCAATGACTTAGATGGTCTAAGTAACTTAAAAGGGTCAAATCTTATGGGTAAAACGGGCTGACTATTTCGGGAAAGGCTCCTGGCCTACTATAACGACTTGAAGAACGAACGCGAACGAATGGCAGAAGTCCGAATACACAATATACGCACACAATTCCAGACGAAAAGATTCCCGGAGGCTGGACGGAACGAATTAACAACGATCTAAAAACCGAACTGAAAACGACTTCAAAACGAATTCATAACTGAACCAGAGCGAGTGCTGAACGAATGTCGACGATCTCTCAAGTCTTATACGAACGGCTAACGGGCTGTGTAGTAACGTAAACTAATTTCATAATCAGTAAAATTGTTTTTTTTTAACGTTGTCCCCTATTTGAAAAAAACAATCAGTAAAGTAAATCAACCCCAAATAGGGGGATATTCAATTCCGATGAGTACCTGGGTGTTCTCAATAGAAAGAATTCAAACGCCATTTTGTTTCCAGAAAAGTTACACGTCCATATCGCTACTCTCTATGTAGTCCTGCAGATTGGTGCAGAACATCGGTGGAATTGTGCACTTTTTCATAAGAACATAAAATTTGGCATGTAGGTAGAGTTTTTTATGCCGAACAATTCTGGATATGGGGCCACCTAAAATTCGGGGCCTGGGGTCCGCGGCGCCCTTTTTTTTTAAATGGCCCTCTCAGGGTCCTTCCCCTTCAAAGTTGATGTAATCAAATCTAGTTTGATATAATGAAATATGTAATATTTCCCAGCCTCTGAAATCAGAAAAATGCTTTCGGTGCCCATTTTTCAAATAAAGGGCCATCCTATATATATATATATATATATATAATTGTGAGAAATGAAAATGAGAGAATAATGGTTGCGTAGCTTAAATCAAAGTTCCCCAGAGCTGTCCTCCCTTTTTGAATTTTTGCAAAGGTTGAAAAAATGTCTCCGCCGGGAATCGAACCCGGGCCGTTGGCTTAGAACGCCAATGCCTTAACCACTAGACCACGGAGACGGGCCAGTGATTTCGGCGACACCAGATTCAATTGACCGACAGATTGACAAATCTTCAACCTTATTAATTAATTCCTTTGTCGGGGGCAGGTGAGTTTTGAACAAAGACAAGCCGCATGCCTCAGCTGGATCCAAGCGAATGCTTTGAGATACATGTATACATTAGAATAATAATCATTATAAACAATTGTTCAAAACTCACCTGCCCCCGACAAAGGAATTAATTAATAAGGTTGAAGATTTGTCAATCTGTCGGTCAATTGAATCTGGTGTCGCCGAAATCACTGGCCCGTCTCCGTGGTCTAGTGGTTAAGGCATTGGCGTTCTAAGCCAACGACCCGGGTTCGATTCCCGGCGGAGACATTTTTTCAACCTTTGCAAAAATTCAAAAAGGGAGGACAGCTCTGGGGAACTTTGATTTAAGCTACGCAACCATTATTCTCTCATTTTCATTTCTCACAATTATAATTATTTCCACGAGAGTTGCCAAAGCTGTTGTATATATTATTTCCTTACAATTGTTTATAATGATTATTATTCTAATGTATACATGTATCTCAAAGCATTCGCTTGGATCCAGCTGAGGAATGCGGCTTGTCTTTGTTCAAAACTCACCTGCCCCCGACAAAGGAATTAATTAATAAGGTTGAAGATTTGTCAATCTGTCGGTCAATTGAATCTGGTGTCGCCGAAATCACTGGCCCGTCTCCGTGGTCTAGTGGTTAAGGCATTGGCGTTCTAAGCCAACGACCCGGGTTCGATTCCCGGCGGAGACATTTTTTCAACCTTTGCAAAAATTCAAAAAGGGAGGACAGCTCTGGGGAACTTTGATTTAAGCTACGCAACCATTATTCTCTCATCTCATTTTCATTTCTCACAATTATAATTATTTCCACGAGAGTTGTCAAAGCTGTTGTATATGTTATTTCCTTACAATCATATATATATATATATATATATATATATATATATATATACATTATATATATGTATATATATCATAAAGTCACTAATTTGTTTAATATAAATAAAATGCTTCTAATTGTGATCAGTCAACATTACGTATTTGAAATCAACAAAATGGTTGCGACAGGTGCCCATTATGATAAATAAAGGCCCATAAAGCCCCCCCCCAAAAAAAAAAAAAAAAATTATCTGCAAATTAAGATTTGTAAAAAATTTCAAATGGTAGACATTAATCTGGAAATCAAGGTCATATAAAAAGGCCGCTTTAAGAATCACATGGGCCCATTGATGGCTCATCAAAAACAATTCTTTCCCTCACAAGAGGTTTGCCTAATTCAACACGGGCCCCCAAAGTGTTTGAATATGCATAATTTAAAGTATAACTATTAGCAAGGCAGTATGTTCTGTAAGCAGAGGGTCACTTCATTTCATTAAGATGGCCATCATATTCAAAATGACCACTGGTCTGTTTCAAGATGTCGTATTTGCATTAAGTTTATGCTGTGTCTTGAAGCTTATATCGCATAGGGAGAAAGTTATGGATGTTGCCACTTTTTTTGCCTAAAAATAGACACTAGCATGTTACAATGGTGTATTTGGTTGAGACACAATAATAATAATGATAATAATAATAATAATAAGCATAAATTTATATAGCGCAGCCACTATGCAAAATATATTCAGCTGCGCTGATTCAGAGCTCCCTTTCACTTAATTCTACACACAAAAAATAGATTATCTCAACCGAACAAATATGATTTTAACTTGGACTTGAAGACATTGAGGGATGAAGAGCTTCGAATTTCAATTGGCAGGCTATTCCACATTTTTGGGGCAGCAATGGCAAATGCACGGTCCCCGAGAGTGATTTTTGTTTTGCCATGGGGAATTTGAAACAATAATGTATCTCTGGAACTGCGCAGGCTATGACTGTGTGACTGGACTTTGAGTTGAAGTAATTCTGTTATGTAACTGGGAGCTTGACCACTCAAGGATTTATACACAATTAACAAAATTTTGAATGAAATTCTTTGACGAACTGGCAACCAATGGAGCTCTCTCAGAAGAGGTGCAGTTGAAGTGAATTTTGATTGACGGTAGACAAGTCTTGCACATGCATTCTGGACTCTTTGTAACCTAGATATCACAGAATCAGGCATTCCGAACAACAATCCATTACAGTAGTCGAGCTTACTTGTAATGAGAGCCAATGTGAAACCAAGGGAAAGGTATATCTTATAATGCTGAATAATTTAAATAGTGTCGAATTTCATCTCCAAGACTGCAATCAAATTGAAAAATACTGCATAAGTGTTGGCATGTAATTTGCATCTGATAATTTTGCATTGAGGCATAAAGCACCAAAATGGAAAAGGGTTAATATGCTAAAGAATTATGTATTCAGGCTCTCTTTCCTTTCCAATCGTAATGGCAAGTTACTCTGAAAGAAAGCAGAAATATCAGAGAAGCAGATTATTAAAAGTTTGAACGAAATCGGACAAGCAATATGAAAGTTGCACTAGCGTAGCTGACGGGGGGGGGGGGGCAGGGGGCAGAGTGCCCCCCCCCCCTGTCAACTTTTCCTCGATTTTTTTTTTTTTTTTTTTTTTTTGCTTGTCAGAGGATTATGGAGGAAAACATGTGATAACCCTTCCCCCCCCCCTCCCCCCCCCCCCCACTGATCGACTTTTTTGAGGGCTGGCGAGAAAAATAAATGTGGCCATCCCCCTCCCCCCCTCCACCCCCCACCCTATTACGAGTTACATAATTGCTTGTCCAATTTCGTTCAAACTTTTAACAATCTGCTTCTCTGATATTTCTGCTTTCTTTCAGAGTAACTTGCCATTACGATTGGATGTCCCTTTAAAGAAAGAGAGCCGAATACATAATTCTTTAGCATATTAACAATTTTCCAATTTGGGGCTTTATGCCTCAATGCAAAATTATCAGATGCAAATTGCATTTGCATTTCAAATTGGCCGAACCGGTAATGTCACTGTGATGTAGCGGCCGACAACTCACTCATTTGTTCCAACACAGAGAATGACTAAAATGTCAATTTTTCAAAAAATATTACTAAAATATTTATTTCAGTATCGCCCTGAGGGAAAAGGGGCTTATAATAAAAAAGGAAAATTAATGACGGTGTACTACAAAATTTAGAATTGACCGGGAAAATTTAGAATCTCTCAAGGAAAAATGAGGAATACGGTAAGCTTTCCTATGCTTTCAGTTTCAGTTCAGTATCAGTTTATTTTATATTTCAAATCACACAATTGCAACATGAACAATGACCGTTTTTTATTACAATAATATAAGAACATATCTTCAATACTTTCAACAAAAGAAGAAGAAAAAAAAATGCAAGTAAACATACAAAGACACAGATCAATATTTCCATCATTTTAAAGTTGGGATAAGACAAACTAGTTTGGCGTGAATAGTGAAATATGAGGGAATCTAGCAAGAAGCTAGGCTTGTAATACTATAGATTCGTTTAAGAATAAAAACAGTCTTTGAGATTATAACATGCATGTATATGAGAGATGGTCTTAACAAAACATTTAAAAAAAGAAATAGAATGGGGGATACGAGGAATACAGTACATTACTGGGGAGCTGTAGGATGGATTGCGTAAGTATTTAAGAGGGATATTTTGAATTTGCGTTTAAATGTACACGAGTGGAAGAGTGGGGTTGCGTGGGTACGAAAAGATGTATTATTGATTATTCTAATAGCCCGTTTTTGTACAAGTAGAAGTTGATTGATAAGGGATTTACCACTATTCCCCCATGCAAGAATTCCATGGTTTAAGTATGATAGGATTAGTGTAGAATATAAAGAGAGTAAGACATGAGCAGGAAATGAAGCTTTTACGCAGAAGTTTTAAGAAAAAAAAAGGAATGTAGGCTTCATACCATTAGTTTGAATGCCCCCAAATAGGAAACATATTCCTCGAAAAGAGGAATGGGTAACTGTCATAGCTGTCTACATTCCTCTCCTTTTCTCAATCTCTTAAATCTGACTAAATGAATTTACACCGTTTTGATAATTTCGGTCATTTTGGCCACTTTGACCCAAATTGACCATCAGCAAGATTTCTATAATTACTTCAATACCTGAATTACGGACGATTGATGGAAAAAGTACAATGAAAAAGCAGTTACACGCAATTTAATAACCCAATATCCTAATAGAGGTTATAACAAAAATTCAATAAACACTAGCCATATCTGCTAAACTTCCACAGCAAAAATTCAGAATCTCTCAAGGAAAAATGAGGAATACGGTATGCTTTCCTATGCTTTTAGTTTCAGTTCAGTATCAGTTTATTTTATATTTCAAATCACAAAACTGCAACATGAACAATGACCGTTTTTTATTACAATAATATAAGAACATATCTTCAATACTTTCAACAAAAGAAGAAGAAAAAAAATGCAAGTAAACATACAAAGACACAGATCAATATTTCCATCATTTTAAAGTTGGGATAAGACAAACTAGTTTGGCGTGAACAGTGAAATATGAGGGAATCTAGCAAGAAGCTAGGCTTGTAATACTATAGATTCCTTTAAGAATAAAAACAGTCTTTGAGATTATAACATGCATGTATATGAGAGATGATCTTAACCAAACATTAAAAAAAGAAATAGAATGGGAGAGACGAGGAATACAGTACATTACTGGGGAGCTGTAGGATGGATTGCGTATTTAAGAGGGATATTTTGAATTTGCGTTTAAATGTATACAGTGAGCCGGTATTAGTTAAGTCTGGGGGGAGGTCTTTCCACAGTTTTGGTCCTGTAAATATAATTTCATTGTGTGCAAAAGCTGTTCGAGTACGTGGAAGGTGATAAGAATGTCTTTGTTTGGTGGGATAGGAGTGAAGTGAATAATTCATAACGAACATACAAGATACAGGGTTAGGAAGTTCATGCTTTGTGAGTTGAAACATGAATATTCCTCGATTATTATGTAAATAGTTCGTGAATCTTAAAGAGAATTACACGAGTGGAAGAGTGGGGTTGTGTGGGTACGAAAAGATGTATTATTGATTATTCTAATAGCCCGTTTTTGTACAAGTAGAAGTTGATTGATAAGGGATTTACCACTATTCCCCCATGCAAGAATTCCATAGTTTAAGTATGATAGGATTAGTGTAGAATATAAAGAGAGTAAAACATGAGCAGGAAATTAAGCTTTTACGCAGAAGTTTTAAGAAAAAAAAAAGGAATGTAGGCTTCATACCGTTAGTTTGAATGCCCCCAAATAGGAAACATATTCCTCGAAAAGAGGAATGGGTAACTGTCATAGCTGCCTACGTTCCTCTCCTTTTCTCAATCTCTTAAATCTGACTAAATGAATTTACACCGTTTTGATAATTTCGGTCATTTTGGCCACTTTGACCCAAATTGACCATCAGCAAGATTTCTGTAATTACTTCAATACCTGAATTATGGACAATTGATGGAAAAAGTACAATGAAAAAGCAGTTACACGCAATTTCATAACCCAATATCCTAATAGAGGTTATAACAAAAATTCAATAAACACTAGTCATATCTGCTAACCTTCCACAGCAAAAATTCAGAATCTCTCAAGGAAAAATGAGGAATACGGTATGCTTTCCTATGCTTTCAGTTTCAGTTCAGTATCAGTTTATTTTATATTTCAAATCACAAAACTGCAACATGAACAATGACCGTTTTTTATTACAATAATATAAGAACATATCTTCAATACTTTCAACAAAAGAAGAAGAAAAAAAAATGCAAGTAAACATACAAAGACACAGATCAATATTTCCATCATTTTAAAGTTGGGATAAGACAAACTAGTTTGGCGTGAACAGTGAAATATGAGGGAATCTAGCAAGAAGCTAGGCTTGTAATACTATAGATTCCTTTAAGAATAAAAACAGTCTTTGAGATTATAACATGCATGTATATGAGAGATGATCTTAACCAAACATTAAAAAAAGAAATAGAATGGGAGAGACGAGGAATACAGTACATTACTGGGGAGCTGTAGGATGGATTGCGTATTTAAGAGGGATATTTTGAATTTGCGTTTAAATGTATACAGTGAGCCGGTATTAGTTAAGTCTGGGGGGAGGTCTTTCCACAGTTTTGGTCCTGTAACTATAATTTCATTGTGTGCAAAAGCTGTTCGAGTACGTGGAAGGTGATAAGAATGTCTTTGTTTGGTGGGATAGGAGTGAAGTGAATAATTCATAACGAACATACAAGATACAGGGTTAGGAAGTTCATGCTTTGTTAGTTGAAACATGAATATTCCTCGATTATTATGTAAATAGTTCGTGAATCTCAAAGAGAATTACACGAGTGGAAGAGTGGGGTTGTGTGGGTACGAAAAGATGTATTATTGATTATTCTAATAGCCCGTTTTTGTACAAGTAGAAGTTGATTGATAAGGGATTTACCACTATTCCCCCATGCAAGAATTCCATAGTTTAAGTATGATAGGATTAGTGTAGAATATAAAGAGAGTAAAACATGAGCAGGAAATGAAGCTTTTACGCAGAAGTTTTAAGGAAAAAAAAAGGAATGTAGGCTTCATACCGTTAGTTTGAATGCCCCCAAATAGGAAACATATTCCTCGAAAAGAGGAATGGGTAACTGTCATAGCTGCCTACGTTCCTCTCCTTTTCTCAATCTCTTAAATCTGACTAAATGAATTTACACCGTTTTGATAATTTCGGTCATTCTGGCCACTTTGACCCAAATTGACCATCAGCAAGATTTCTGTAATTACTTCAATACCTGAATTATGGACAATTGATGGAAAAAGTACAATGAAAAAGCAGTTACACGCAATTTCATAACCCAATATCCTAATAGAGGTTATAACAAAAAATCAATAAACACTAGTCATATCTGCTAACCTTCCACAGCAAAAATTCAGAATCTCTCAAGGAAAAATGAGGAATACGGTAAGCTTTCCTATGCTTTCAGTTTCAGTTCAGTATCAGTTTATTTTATATTTCAAATCACACAATTGCAACATGAACAATGACCGTTTTTTATTACAATAATATAAGAACATATCTTCAATACTTTCAACAAAAGAAGAAGAAAAAAAAATGCAAGTAAACATACAAAGACACAGATCAATATTTCCATCATTTTAAAGTTGGGATAAGACAAACTAGTTTGGCGTGAACAGTGAAATATGAGGGAATCTAGCAAGAAGCTAGGCTTGTAATACTATAGATTCCTTTAAGAATAAAAACAGTCTTTGAGATTATAACATGCATGTATATGAGAGATGATCTTAACCAAACATTAAAAAAAAGAAATAGAATGGGAGAGACGAGGAATACAGTACATTACTGGGGAGCTGTAGGATGGATTGCGTATTTAAGAGGGATATTTTGAATTTGCGTTTAAATGTATACAGTGAGCCAGTATTAGTTAAGTCTGGGGGGAGGTCTTTCCACAGTTTTGGTCCTGTAAATATAATTTCATTGTGTGCAAAAGCTGTTCGAGTACGTGGAAGGTGATAAGAATGTCTTTGTTTGGTGGGATAGGAGTGAAGTGAATAATTCATAACGAACATACAAGATACAGGGTTAGGAAGTTCATGCTTTGTGAGTTGAAACATGAATATTCCTCGATTATTATGTAAATAGTTCGTGAATCTCAAAGAGAATTACACGAGTGGAAGAGTGGGGTTGTGTGGGTACGAAAAGATGTATTATTGATTATTCTAATAGCCCGTTTTTGTAGAAGTTGAAGTTGATTGATAAGGGATTTACCACTATTCCTCCATGCAAAAATTCCATAGTTTTAGTATGATAGGATTAGTGTAGAATATAAAGAGAGTAAAACATGAGCAGGAAATGAAGCTTTTACGCAGAAGTTTTAAGAAAAAAAAAAGGAATGTAGGCTTCATACCATTAAATCTGACTGAATGAATATACACCGTTTTGATAATTTCGGTCATTTTGGCCACTTTGACCCAAATTGACCATCAGCAAGATTTCGGTAACATGCTCGAAATTTTAGTGAGCAGCGAGGATTTCGATGATATCTCATTCAGAATTTATCAGAATCAGAATTTATGATGGGGAAAGTTTGAAGAGTTGAACCTGGGTAAAATTTTGAACTCATTCATGACGTTCTGTTCATATCGGTCACTTTTTGGCCCTCAAGTGACCATTTGTGTCACCTTTGGGTTCTCTGTTAAACTGTGTTCTAATTTGAGAAGAATCGACCTCACTGAATGTAAACCTATTTGAACACTTCGATTATTCTGGCCACTGGATGATTTTTTTTGCACTGATTCCACAAATGCCTGTCTTATTGACCTCACCCACGATGTTACGGTCTCATTGGACACTTTGGGGCCAAAACTAACCATTTTCATCATATGGGGGAGGGTCTGATATCAGGTGAAAATATTTCAATCAGTTATAACAGACTGGTTTTGATACCCAATTTCTACGTCAAAATGTGTGTCGATTCCAGAACATTAAACATTAAATGTCATTGAATGTATTTGAACCGTCACTTTGACCCAAACTGACTATTAATTATGTATGATTTCTAGATCAAACTCAAAATGTCTGAGCTGCAATGTTTGCGATTTGCTTTAATTCAATCAGAATATAATTTAATGAAAATAACTGTTCTGCAAACAGCACACATTCATTGGGTTTGAAAATATGATCTGATATTGGACCCTCCATAAAGTACTACAAGTGGTCATTTTATGGAAAAGAAGTAACCAATATGGCCAGAACGTCGTGAATAGGGTCAATATAAGTCTAACATTTCTTGAATCACCGCAGACTTTTACCCGGGATAAGCTCTTCAAACCTTACCTTCATCATGATCATAAACTCTGAATAAATTAAATCCAATCAAAGTCGCTCTTCACTAAAATTTCGGGTTTGTTACAGAAATCATGCAACTAGTCAATTTGGGTCAAAGTGTCCAAAAAGGCCGAAACGATCCAAGCTGTGTAAAATCATTCAATGAGATTGATCTTTCTAAGTCAGCACACATTTCTACATAGATTTGGGATATCAAAACTGATTCTGATTGAAAAATAAGGCCAGATTTCGGACAAAATCAAAACAAATGGTCATTTCTGGACAAAAAATGACCAAAAATGACCCCATAGTTGTTGATGAGTGTCAAATTGACCTCTCTTTCTAGCATCAGGGCACATTTTTACATAGAACAGATCTATCAAATCTCATTCATTGATAATAACAATTGGAAAGGTTACCCCTGAAAAAATTGACCATAATGGTTAGTTTTGAAAAATAGGTGGCCAAAATGGCCAAACATTCGTAAGTAGGGTCAATAAGAACAAGGAGTTACTAGGCCTAGTAACTCCTTGATAAGACTGACATTTTTGTCCCGGCTTAGCTTTTCAAACCTTCTTCGGGAAAGATTCTGCCTAAAAAATCCCCATTTCTCCTACCTAGGGTAAGTGTATTTCGCAATGACACAATTCTCACTCGATGACAGTGCAAGCGGTTGCGCAGTGACAGCGACTGGGTGTATTTGTGAAGGCTCTTGACTTTCACCATTCAAGTGAGAGGCATTTGCTCCCCCTGCCCCCGTAATTGAATAAGTCCATAACAACTCCACTAGCTGTGACAACTTCGGACTCAAATAAGCACCAAGATGACCAAAGAACTCTTCCAGCTTGCCCCAGTGAAACCCTATGAAAAGTCAACTGTGACAGTGAATGGCTAAACATTAAGAGCAGTAAACAAGTTCGCGTACCTGGGAAGCATCCTATCTCGCAATGGACACATTGATGATGAGACTGATATCAGAATAGCCAAGGCCAGTATTGCATTTGGAAGGCTGCGCTCATCAGTGTGGGAGCGAGCTGCGGTAAGCCTCTTGGCGAAGCTGAAAGTCTACAGAGCTGTCATCCTCATTCTATTTTGCTCGGTACTCCTCTAATAACTTAATCATACACATCCCTTTAAAATTGCATCAATATCATGTCTGCACATGACTCAAATAATATTGGAAAGAGAGAATAAAACCTTCTGAAAGTTCATGTCAGGATTGGTGACTAACGGCAAAACAAGTCGAGATATATCACCCCCCCCCCCCCCGCCCTGGAAAATGTTTAAGCAACTTACCATCGTAACTTTGTGTAACGAGTTTTTTCTGATCCCTCATTCATGTCATTCCAGTTACCTGGGTAAATAATAAGGAAAAATATCAGAGAAACGGGTCGGTGAGAGTTTAAATGAAATCGAATCAGTAATAAGAAAGTTATGAATTTTTGGGGTTGTACGATACATTATCCGGCAAAAATTGCTCCGCTGTCAACATAGTGCACAAACCCAGTTTCCTATTTCAACCCTAGACCAAACATTATACCTAACGCTAACCGTTGCCAAAATCCTAACCTAAAAGCCAATTGCTTCCCAAACTGTATATAGCCCTATAATTGATTAAATAAAGCCAGTGAGCAATTATCGCCAAAGCAGATGTCGGAGTATCCTTACAGACAGTGTATTTCGCAATGACACAACTCTCTCGTGATGACAATGCGAGCGATTGCGCAATCACGAACTTCCTGTCACGTTTTCAAGCACATAACAGAACATGATTCGAATTAAAATTTTATTAAGATGGGAGGGAAACCTGTATAACCTATTGAAAGTTCATGTCATGATTGGTGACAATCGGCCAAACAGGAGGAGAAGCCCCCATGCAGGAATGGTTGGCAGACATGACAACTACAAACTAAAAATCATTCATAATGTTACAAGTACCTCTTGTATCTAGAAGATGTATCAACTTGGAAAAGGAATACCTGATCCATATACCAGAACCACAATGGTAATTGCGATAATCATTGCCACTTCGGATTATGACATCTCCGGTGCGTCGCAGCAATAACGAAACCCTATTGAAACAAAGGCTTTTTGTGAATAAACTATGAGCGTTACGATATACCCTTTGTTCGTCATAAAGTAGAAGTAATATGTTTTAAAATGATACATACAATGATACATAATTCCATACATGCATCACATAGCAACATTGTTTTCAAAATGGCATGTAAAAAATTATTTGTGCCAGATTTTGGTAAATCAAATGTCCGTGGTAACGTTAGTATATCATCGTAAGGGAAATGTACGCTTTAAAAAATAGGATACACATTGTGCGATGATAAGGTTCCTATTGTATGATGAAATGCATTCAATCTGAATTTTCATAGCACATGAGCCAATGGTTGGCAGAGGTATACACCCCAAGATTCCCCTTTCTTTCATTCTTTTTTAATGAAAATATCACATTGCTGTCAGCTTTGTTCTTTCAAGAAGTTGCAGTTCTGAAAAATGCAAAATTTATTCTGATTTTAATACAAAATATATGCCCTTTCTCTACCCCTCCCCACCATCGACAAAAT
Organism: Heliocidaris tuberculata; assembly: GCA_025618425.1. Classification (NCBI taxonomy): domain Eukaryota; kingdom Metazoa; phylum Echinodermata; class Echinoidea; order Camarodonta; family Echinometridae; genus Heliocidaris; species Heliocidaris tuberculata. The sequence goes on from CM046836.1 coordinate 36,723,204, forward strand.
GTCGACCATCCTTTATTTTAGGATGAAACCATTATCCTTACCCTTATTATTGAAAGAAGCACCTGAAAAAAAATATTCTCATTGGGTTGTAAAGTTTGTGTTTCCTAAGGATCATATTCGCATGTCATCCTAACGTTTTCGAAAGTTTTACCAAAATCTGGCACAATTGCATCCACATAAATGGAAGTATTTTGTTCACAACAGACATGTTTACTAACATATTCAAAGTCATTGCGTACCATTATAAGTTAACAAAGGTAAAAAATCTTTTAAAAAATGTAGACCTTCGTAAAAAGATCACGAAAAGTTTATGAAACACGTTCATAATTTTGTTGATTCATTCACTTTCAATTACAAATCACCAACATTATAAATACAAACCATTCTTATTTTAGAGGAATGATTCCTATCTCTCACGTTCAAACTATTGCGAAGAGACCTAGATTCCTCTCTTTTCATGAAAACCTCTGTGTGAAAGCATACAATATACATTGTATTTCTAATTTTGCCTCGCAAGATTTTTTTATTTTTTTTTAAATGGAAGGTTGGCAGGTATGCAACATGTTTAAAACTCTGAAAACTGCTTAACTTTTTACATTGAAGATTTTTCGTTTTGCACAAAATCTCCAAATGCCCTTATATAATAACAAAAAAGAACGATGATAATAATTATGATGATAAATGAAGCATTGTCATAACAATTATAGCAGATAAAAACAAAACAGTAAGTTCCTTTTCAAACCATTTTAAAGGAGTGTGGAATTGTTAATTGTGCTTTATGTGTCTCCCTTTTGTCAAATCTTGGATGGAAGAGGCTTATGACATACGTTACAAAAATCCCTATTTCTTCGTCACTACTGAAGCAAATCGGATGGGGTTTTCGCTGAGATAATATAATTAATTGTAATATCACAATCCCAGCACATATTCTGATTAATTCAGAAGTTTGAAAGCTACTGATGCTGAAAGTCCGATTGTAATTTTTTTAGGGACATACTGTAGATCTACATATAAGGTAATCTGACATGATTTGGGGACATTTTCTATTTATATTTCGTCAAATATAGGCATATACTAGTAGGCGATAGGGTTAGGGTTAAAGATTGTGATTGGGTTTTAGGTTAGGTTCAGGGTCTCTTTCTCAGCTTGTGAACTATATACCGACCAAAACATATCTTCTACATCTCCCAGCACATCAATTAAATGCATATACTGGATAGGGTTAGGGTTAAGGTTGCGATTTGAACTTACCATTTTGATTGAAGTGATTGTACCTGGCAATGTCTTTGTGTAAAATGTTGGAGATTTATCAACAAAATCGGTTCATCTTCCCCGTTCTCGACCGGGCCGTGGTAAAGGTCCTGACAGAGTAAGATTTAGTCAGGCAACATCGGTGGTGTTGCTATCCATGCGAGTCACATACAACCATGATCAAGATTTCAAAATGCGAAGAGCCATTCCACAAACTAAAATGAGTAAAATGTCTGCTGATGCTATGTAGTATGTACGCATGGAAGCCTCGGCAATCGCACGAAACGTTGGTGTAGTCTGCTTTGAATGAAATGATGATTTCAGGTCGGATCTGCCGCTTATTATGTTGAGCGATCAGGAACATTTTTTAAATCTGCATGCGCAGATTTTAAAAAAGGGTTGCGGTTAAAAGCCTCTGTTTCATTTCACAGCAAAAAGGTCATTTGATGAATTTTCAATAAAAAGATAATCGATTGTGTTTTAAAGGCTTATCTTTTAGTTATTGATACTGTGTCAAGACTGCTATACATAGATCCAGCCATACGGGATTTTTTTTTTTTTCGTGGACTGTTTTCAAGGGGTTACTACTCCCTCAGTCTGTTTCTCTCTCTTCCCCCTCCCCGGCCCACCCCCTTCTCTCTCTATCTCTCTTTCTCTCTCACTTCTTTTTTTTTTTTCTTTATCTCTATCTATTTCTTACACACTTCTTCTTCTCTCTCTCTTTCTCTCTCTTTCTCCGCTTATGATTTCTATACCATAAGGGGAAGGTTTGAAGGTTTTTTGCACTTATTCCAAAAAGGCCAGTCTTATTGACCTCACACACGATGTTATGGTCACAGAGGTCACATTTTGGCCAAAATGACAATTTTCATTATTTGGGGAAGGGCCCGATATCACATGAAAATATTCCAATCAGCACCATTTGACAGATTTGTTTTGATACCCAATTTCTACGTCAAAATGTGCGCCTATTACAGAACAATCAATCGCGTTGAATGTATTTGAATCGTCACTTTGACCCAAACTGACAATTTGTATGATTTCTAGATCAAACTCAAAATGTCTGAGCTGTAATATTTGCGATTCGGTTTAATTCATTCAGAATTAAATTCAATGAGAATGGTTTTTTCTGCAAAAGTCACACATTTCGACTTAGAAATCGGGTATCAAAACAAATCCATCGATTTATTGTGTTTAGAATTTTGATCTGATATCGCACCCTCCCCAATGTGATATGAATTGTCATTTTTTTGCCAAAAGGTGTCCAATATGACCAGGACGTCGTGAATAGGGTCAATACGACCTTCAAACCTTCCCTATCATGAATTCTGTTTGCATTAAATCCAATCTAAGTATTCGCTCCTTACTAAGATTTCGAGTATATGTAACAGAAATCATGCAACTGGTCGATTTGGGTCCAAGTGGACAAAATGTCCCCAAAAGGTCCAAGCTGCGTAAACTAATTCAATGAGATCTATTGTTCTGATTAAAGTCAGCACACATTTCTGCATAGATTTGGGATATCAAAACCCCGTCCAACAAGAGCTTTTCAAACCTTCTCCAGCAAAAAATCTGATAAAAGCCCCATTTCTCCTATCTAGGGTAAGTGTATTTCGCAATGACACAATTCTCACTCGATGACAGTGCAAGCTGTTGCACAATGGCAGCGACTGGGTGTATTGGTGAAAGCTCTTGACTTTCACCATTCAAGTGAGGGGCATTTACTCCCCGTGCCCCTGTAATTGAATAAGACCATAACCGACTCTGCTAGCTCGGACAACTTCGGAAGTCCCATCTTCGCTAAGCGGAACATGTCACAATGATGCCAAATGATCGCTTACCAAAGCGCATTTTCCATGGAGAGAGAGCTGCAGTCAGGAGCAAGGTCTCATGACGGCCAAAAGTAAAACACCTTGAAGGCATCCTTGAAGGGCTTTGGTATTGACCCTGCATCATGGACAACACTGGATAAAAATTGCTCTTCCTGGCGTGGTGCACTTGCCAAGGGAGCATCAACCTTTTAAAAGAGTAGAATTAAGGCAGCCGAGACCAAGCGAACATCACGCAAAGCTCAGGCAAGCAACCAACTCCCAACCCAAGATTCTTTGGCTCTGTGGCCTTGCCCTCACTGCTCAAGAAAATTCATGGCTGTGACTGGCCTTTATATAGGCACCGCCGAATCCAAAAACCCGATTTCGGGGCTCATAGTAGTACTTTTTAGAAAGCATTACATTTTTCACAATTTAATAACTTATTAATAATTCGACAAATTGACACCAAATTGCACCTCAAGAAAAATTATAACACACAAAATTATTTTATGTAAATTTGAATTCAGGGAGCCTGACACCCCCTTTCCGATGGACAACTTGTCAGTTCTTATATTTTTGTAATGTACATCCATAGCTCTACCTTCTGACAAAATTTGGTCCTGGGCTTCAAGGTGAAAATTTTACCCCGATTTTTAGGGGCCGTCTGACACCCCATCCCGAAGGAAATATATGGCAGTTTTTTTGGTGTTTTGTAATGTCCAGTCATACTACTTCCTACTGACAAAGTTTGGTGCATGGGGGAGATGGGGTGAAATCGACGCGACTATGGGGTCTCTTTCGGGGGCTCTGGTGGCTGAACCCGACGGCTACGGTCAGGCTGACAACCTTTCTGTTAATGACTTAGATGGTCTAAGTAACTTAAAAGGGTCAAATCTTATGGGGAAAATGGGGTCACTATTTCGGGACAGGCTCCTAGACTATGATTAAATGATTAAAGCAATTATCTTATTTTTAAGAAGGACGAACAACATCAAACTGACACAACTTTCACGCGACAGCGATTGCACAATCACGAACTTCCTGCCATGTGGTCAGTTAAAATTGTTTTTAAAAAAAGTAGACCTACTCTTTGAATATCACAGCTGTAAAAACACAGAGTACTCCTTGGATATCTAAATCATACACATCCTTCAACTGCACTTGACTCAAAAAAATAATTGGAGGGAAAGACTATTTGACATTTTGAAAGTTCATGACAGGATTGTTGACAAACGACCAAACAGGTAAAAGGTTGTTGCTATGTAGGGCAAGCTACTTTCTGGTTATATGGACAGAGCTGTGAAAGTCGACAAAGGACTAGCAATGAACGACCTCACTAGGGCATTAACTGCTACTGGGGCTCAAATTTCAATCAATTTCAAGTTGTTGCTATATCGGGAAGAGGTTGCAACAGTCCAATGAACCATTTAAAGAGATAGACTGACAATAGGAAGGGTAGGGGATAAGAGAGGTAGTTTCATGTTCATGAAAAACCTTGTGTACAGCTATTACCCCTCAGGACTTTTCATGCAAAAGGGACTAAATCCAACTTTTCATGCAGAAGGGACTAAATCCAAAAAAATAATTAATATAGAAAATTATATAAAATTAAAGACATCTGCAGGATTTTTTTAATTGTCATTTTTGTTACCTATATTGATGACTCTTAAACATAGTAGAAGAACTTCTTGAATGGAAACATAGAATTGTGTGAAATAAAAAAAACCTTGATTTACGAAGAATTAGCTAAAGTGGATTTAGTCCCTTTTGCATGTAAACTCTTCATATTTCAACCAAAATAATCTCATATACTTCCCAACTCGTCAAAAAAAGTCATATAGGTGATAGGGTTGAATTTAGATATTATGATTTGGTTTTAGGTTAGGTTCAGAGTCTTTTTTTCAGCTTGTGATCTCTATACCGACAAAAATAATCTGCTATATCTCCCAACTCGTCAAATAGAGGAATATAGATAATAGGATTAGAGTTACAGGATTTGATTGGTTTTTAAATGGTCTGTTTCTCAGCTTATGATCTCTATACCGACCAAAATAATAAGCAAATAATTACCGTTGGTGAAGGTGATGGGACAAACTATCACTTCCGAGGCGATCTGGATGTAGCTATATTTCCGAAGCGAAGCTGAGGAAAGATAGCGTTATTTTGTATTTGTATTTGTATTTATTTATTCTCCGAAATTCACAATAAAAACAAATGAGCATAGGAACATAAATAGCAAAATATACATAAACATACAAAACGAATATATCATACAAGGTAAAAGAAAAGAAGAACAAAGATAATGAAAATCGGAAGGACACCCAGTTCAGCTATGCCCATGGACATCACTGTTTTTCCATGGGGTCCAAGGTGATTATTTTATATTTATATAACAGGAACACGTAATTGGATTTTTGAAATAATTAACAGAATTCTTGCAGAAATTTCCAAAGAAGAAGAAGGGGAAAAAAGAATTAATTAAGGGGTGGGGTGAATTTTTTTTTTTTAATCCAGTATCCAATTCAATTTTTACAGATCAGGGAAGAAGGCATTGAGCCTATGTAAGAACACTTTGAGACTACACGGGACCTTAAGATTTGCGGGGAGATTATTAAACTGAGAAGCACCTCTGTATGAGAACGAACGTTTACAATAGTCTGTTTTTGGTTTTGCTAACATTAAGTTTCCATGGGACCTGAGAGAATAATTGTATTGGCTACTAGTACGTTTGAAAAATGTTTTTAAACACGGAGGGGCAAAATCATTTAAAGCCTTGAAAACCATACTACTGAGATGACAGCGACGTCTAATTGTTAAGGATTTCCAACCCAATCGAGCATGCAACTCCCGGATAGACACATGACTGTACGGACTAATTCTTAGTATAATTCTACATGCTCTGTTTTGAAGTGTCTGTAATGAGTCGATGTATTTTGCACAGGCTGATCCATTATACTATATCACCATAGTCAAAAATTGGAAGAATAATGGCATTATACACAATTTTCATATTAGTCAGATCAATAGAATGACGCAATCGAGCCAATAAGCGTATAAGTTTACTTATCCTAGAACACATATTAGCAATATGTAGATTCCACTTTAAACTTGGATCTAACAACATGCCAAGATATTTCGTTGATTGTACATGTTTGACATTTATCCCATTTACAATTAAATTCAACCTACTACATTTACCTATCATTCTATCATTCTATCACAGTTAAGACTTAATTTTGAATCACACAACCAGTTGCTTATTCTTTTAAGTTCAGAATTCAACACAGACTCTATAGTTGTGACATTTCTATGTGAGAAATAAATTACTGTATCATCAGCATACAGGTGAATAGAGCAATTTTTTATATGTTTTACAATATCATCAATATAAATTATAAACATAAGCGGACCCAATATAGACCCTTGGGGAACGCCGTAATCTATATTGCAGTCTGATGATGTAGATGAGTTAAATTGAGTATATATACGACGACCTTTTAAGTAACTAGCAAACCAGGATAGGCAATCAGAAGATACACCAGTATTAGATAACTTGTTCAAAAGAATATTAGGATCCACGGTATCAAACGCTTTACGCAAGTCTATAAAGACCGCGCCAGTGTACAGACCGTGATCTATAGTAGTCAACCAATCATCGATAACTTTGACAAGTTTGGTAATGGTCGAGTGATTTTTTCTAAAGCCTGATTGAGCTTCTGACAAAATACTATTACATCTCAAGTACTCTGCTAATTGTATTTGAACGAGTTTCTCGAGGATTTTGGATACAGAAGGTAGAATCGATATCGGTCTGTAGTTATTAGGTGACGTTTTGTCACCCGATTTATGAACAGGTATAATTTTAGATTTCTTCCATCTTGTGGGAAACACCCGTTCAGAGAATGATCTGTTGAAAATGAGTGTAAGTGATGGTAGAATAGTAGGAATTGCCATTTTCAACATAATCATAGAAATATCATCAACGCCAGTAGATTTTTTATTATTTAACCCCAGTATTATCTTCTGAACGTCATCCTCTGTAACAGGATTAAAGTCAAAGCATTAATTAAGAGGGTTATTGATAACATGATCAATATCAGCACAATTTGTATTTGGAGTTGGAATAGCAGAAGCTAATTCCGAACCAACACTAGCAAAAAAATTGTTGAATTTCGTAGCTATTGAATAACCATCATTATCGCCAATGGCACTGTTACTAGATTTTCTAGATGGCAATAAAGGTTTGAGTACAGTCCAAACATTTTTGCTTGAGGTAGTGGAAGCATTGTGTAATTGTTTCTAAAAATGAGCCTTTTTTGCTTTCCTACACATTTTGGTAACTAAATTTCTTGTTTTACGATACATATTCATAATACTTTCATCGCTGTGTTTTGATGCTTTCCTTTTCAATTCATCTCGTTTTGTCATCATCTTTTTAATATCTGTATTCAGCCAAGGAGCGGGTTGATGACGAATGCGTTTCTTTTTGAAGGGAGCAAACTCATTGATAGAATCCAGTAAAAATGATTCCCTTAAATTAACAGCATCATCAATGGTTAGCAGCACTATTTTCATGCCAAGAATGTTTGGACAAATGACTACGAAAAGAATCAAGATTTACATTCTTAAGATTCCTATAGGTGATGGTTTTAGGAATTTGTATAGATTTAAAATTCAGAATCAGGTAACATAAATCATGGTCACTTAACCCAAGACTAATCACTCCATAAGATCTGATAGTCTCTGCAGCATTTGTAAGCATATGATCTATTAAGCTCCTGGTATTGTGAGTAACCCGAGTATACAGATTGTTGTTAATCTGCTGCATTGAATACAGATTATTGATTTCTTCGTAACGCTTGATGGCATTAGACTTGAAACTCTTCCGTAGATCAAAGTTTACATCTCCCATCACAATGACATTTAAGTGAAAGGTATCTGCAAACGCTAAAACATTTTCATACTTATTCAAAATATCAGTTTTACTATCTGGAGGGCGATACCATGAAATGAATAAGAATGGAGTGGAAAACTTCGGTCGCACTCTGATTAATAATAGTTCAAGCGGGTTAAGAACTTCCGATTTAACCAATTCATACGACATGGAGCTTTTAATATAGATAGCAACACCGCCTCCATTGCGATTTCGGACTTTACGAATCAGATCATAGTTATGTATAGAAGTTCACTATCATGAATAGAATCGTCAAGAAGAGTTTCATTTAATGCCAGAACATGAATGTCATTATCATGCAAGAAACTCGGGTTTCATCAATATTTCTGTAGAGACTGCGAATGTTAAGGTGTGCACATTTAAAACCATTATTATCAAAATCAAAGTACTTCAAAGACTGAACAGAATTAGAATGACTAGATTTATTAGGAGTCACAAGCTTTACTGGCTTGTGACCTGTACAAACTTTGGATTGAAAATCGGCAAATGGTAAGTATTGGATTATGCATTTTGTACATTTCCAATTTAGAAATTCGTAATTTATATCATCATACAGCTCATTATTAACTCCCGCGCACGACGAGTGCATCCAATCTAGGCAATGTGTACATTGTAGTCCTCTTTGATTATTCTTAACTGGTTTATTACAAGAGACACAAGGGTATTGTATGGTCATAACATTAATTTGATAAACTGGATAAATGGAAAGAAAGACGATTTCACAACAAACCTAGAATGAAAGTATATATATATATATATATATATATATATATATATATATACACGTAAATTACACTTACATTTAATACCTATTTAAAAAAAATATGAGAACAAAGAACAAATTAAAAAACAAGAAATGTCTCTGAAATAGAAGATGTGTTTAAAAATTAAAAGAGAATGCATCATGATACATTCGTAGAGAGGTTTCATTGAGTTCAAAATTTGCATCCGTATAATCATAACAAGTCCAAGTCACTTTCAGAGTGAATTACTCGCTTTATGGTCTTTCCACCAGTGGCGGGGGGTAGGGCAATGACCTTTCCATCAGAAGTCCACGTAGCGAGTACTTTGCGACAGGCTTTTGTTTTCTGGAGAAGCAAAGCGTTTTCTTTGGTAAGATCCTCATCAATGCCCATTTTATAAATTCAGATCGCCGAGGAAGTGATAGCACGTCTCATCGCCTGAAATCAAAAGGTGATTATTTGCTTTATATTCCACATCTGAAACATTTAACTGGTACGAGAAAGACATTTATTGTCTACTTTTCGAAAAAGACATTTAGGCCCGAATTCACAAAAGAAGTTAAAACCACCATATACCCCTACCTGGGTGCGCACAATTGTTTTATCATTTTAAGCGCGCTATTGGGCAATGCGCGCTTATTAATTTTCAGTACACCGGAGCTACTCGTAAAGGTCACGCATTTTTCATTTTGACTATTCGTAGAGGTCACGCACTTTTCAATTTGACTATTCGTAGAGGTCACGCACTTTCATTTCGCGCGTACCCAAAAATATTGATAACGCATTGTGACTCTGTAAGGGACTGAAGAGATCAGCGAAACACATAAGCACTATTCCGTCAAGGTCACGAACTTTTCTTTTGCGGTCGATTAATTGGGAGAACTACATTTTATCACGTGATTACCTTTTGACCAATCCAACAGCAATATTCTTAGTATGTGGAATATAATAAGCAAATAATTACCGTTGGTGAAGGTGATGGGACAAACTATCACTTCCGAGGCGATCTAGATGAAGCTATATTTCCGAAGCGAAGCTGAGGAAAGATAGCATTATACATTCAGATCGCCGAGGAAGTGATAGTACGTCTCATCGCCTGAAATCAAAAGGTGATTATTTGCTTTATATTCCACTTCTGAAACATTTAACTAGTACGAGGAAGACAATTATTGTCTACTTCTCGAAAAAGACATTTAGGCCCGAACAGTAGAAGTTAAGGACGTTCCACAGTTAAAGTCAAATCCATGTCATTTTCACCAAACTTTTCATACAGTTACTTTGGTCCTTGAGAAGCCCAAATACGCATAGAAAATTATAGGTCCATGTGCTTACTTTTTTTCTATGGGACGCTGAACTGTGCCATGATTGAGTGTCAGGTAGAATGACGTCATCGCAGGTTTTTGGCCTCTGATAGGCCTCAGAATTCCCAATGTCATATACAAATCCCTATTATTAATATGTCAAAATCCATGTCATATTCGTCAAACTTTCCAGATTTGTAGAGAAAAGTATACTGAAGGAGGAAAAAGTTTTTAAAATGGGGGTCAATGCACTCGTTTTTATGCTAGCAGCGCCCTCAGTTGGCGGAAAAGGTCAAAAACTCGCAAAACTCGTAAGAACTGGCTGAGAACCTGTCTAGGAATGAGATAGGTTCGAAAAAAACTATACTGTACATTCAAAATCCATGTCAGATCCGTAAATTTTTCCATATTTGTAGAGAATTATATACTGCAGAAGGAGAAAGTTTTAAAAATGGGGGTCCATGCACTCGTTTTTGTGCTAGCAGCGCCCTCAGGTGGCGGAAAAAGTCAAAAACTCGCAAAACTCGCAAAAAACTGCGCATGGCTGGCTGGGAACCTGTCTGGGAATGGGATAGGTGCAAAAAAACTCTACTGTATATTCAAAATCCATGCCAGATCCGTAAATTTTTCCAGATGTGTAGAGAATTATATACTGCAGAAGGAGAAAGTTTTAAAAATGGGGGTCCATGCACTCGTTTTTGTGCTAGCAGGGCCCTCAGGTGGCGGAAAAAGTCAAAAACACGCAAAACTCACAAAAAACTGCGCATGGCTGGCTTGGAACCTGTCTGGGAATGGGATAGGTGCAAAAAAACCTGCTGTATATTCAAAATCCATGCCAGATCCGTAAATTTTTCCAGATTTGTAGAGAATTATATACTGCAGAAGGAGAAAGTTTTAAAAATGGGGGTCCATGCACTCGTTTTTGTGCTAGCAGGGCCCTCAGGTGGCGGAAAAAGTCAAAAACTCGCAAAACTCGCAAAAAAACTGCGCATGGCTGGCTGGGAACCTGTCTGGGAATGGGATAGGTGCAAAAAAACTCTACCGTACATTCAAAATCCATGCCAGATTCGTAAATTTTTCCAGATTTGTAGAGAATTATATACTGCAGAAGGAGAAAGTTTTAAAAATGGGGGTCCATGCACTCGTTTTAGTGCTAGCAGCGCCCTCAGGTGGCGGAAAAAGTCAAAAACTCGCAAAACTCGCAAAAACTGCTCATCGCTGGCTGGGAACCTGTCTATGGGATGGGTGCAAAATAACTCTCCTGTACATTCAAAATCCATGTCATTTTCATCAAAGTTTCCAGATTTTTAGAGAAAATTATACCGAAGGAGGAGAGAGTTTGAAAAAAGGGGATCCATGTACTGGTTTTTGTGCTAGCAGCGCCCCCCTCCCCCCGCATTTTTATAATAAATAATTTTGCAAGGTTCCCGAAAATCCTCATATTTTGGTAGCGAGTCGCCTGAATATCCTCATATTCGGGCAGCGAGGTGCCGGTATACCAAAAGTGTTTAAAATTGTGTACACGAAATATAGAAACAAAATAACCCTGTTTCAGGTGTAAGAAGGGATATTGAAAAACAATGGAGAATTACAGTGCTTCAATTATTCCATTTTTTTAAAGGAAAAATTCTAAACCTCGCATTTTGAAAACATATATATCATATATATATTTGAAAATATGGAAGAAAAGGCGGTGGGGGATATGCTTGCATGGTCGGGGGGGGGGGGGTAGGGCTGTAATCAGGTAGCAAGCGTGCGAAGTGGACCCATATTCTTGTGAGGTGGGGCACCTCAGAGTGTTTGCCCCCTCCCCCCTCCCCTGGAAAAAAAAAGTAAGGCACTTTTACTTTTGCGCACCTGTTCACGACTACTAGTATTTCAAACATAATAATCACGGTAACGACATAAGCTATGTTTTACACAAACTTTCGAACCAGTGTATAAAAAAGAAGGAAATTGTAAGTCGTTTTGAGTGGCATTTCATTCATTATTCTATTTTCTAATGTCTTTGACTGTAAGGATAATGATCATTAGATAATCCTATGGCATAGACAAATGATTCTTGGGCATATATTTGACTTTCTTTCTCCAGCTCTCTTTTTGTGGTAAGGAATTGTACTAAAATGGGAGGTAGATGACCATGACTATGAATTCCAAATTACATCTACCTTTCATTTTTCCTCTACGACTAACTTTGCCTATAGAAAGTTCATGAGGGGGCATCGAATGTTATCTTTCAGCTCAAGCTAGTTAATATTTGGTATCTATATTTTTCACACGTATAGAATTATTGATTTCATCCATTTTTACCGGGTTCTTGTTACTGCGCACACTTGTGAACCCATTATTAAGCATTGTGTTTAATGTGCGTATCCGTTGTTTTAACTGCGCGCATTACTCTCCCGGTGCTGTGATGACGTAACACAATCAGCCAGGGTGCGCAGCTGAGGTGCGCACAAACATAACTGATGAACGTCCTTAAAACCACCATAAACCGTACCCCTACCTGGGTGCGCACAATTCTTTTATCATTTTAAGCGCGTGATTGGGCAATGCGCGCTTATTTTAGTACAACTATGGAGCTATTCGTAAAGGTCACGCACTTTTCATTTTGACTATTCGTAGAGGTCACGCACTTTTCAATTTTACTATTCGTAAAGGTCACGCACTTTTCATTTCGCGCGTACCCAAAATATTGATAACGCATTGTGACTCTGTAATAGACTGAAGAGATCAGCTAAACACATAAGCACTATTCTGTCAAGGTCATGAACTTTTCTTCTCTGGTCGATTGATTGGGAGAACTACATTTTATCAGGTGGTTACCTTTTGACAGTGCTGTAGTCGAGTCCATCCCATCCGAGTCCGAGTCCGAGTCCGAGTCCCTGCAGTCCGAGTCCGAGTCCGAGTCCGAGTCCTGGCATCCGAGTCCCGAGTCCTGGCATCCGAGTCCCGAGTCCTGGACATCCGAGTCCGAGTCCGAGTCCGAGTCCGAGTCCGAGTCCGAGTCCGAGACCGAGTCCCAATGGGAACATATTAAATTGCATTTTTTTTTACCGTAACGTCACATTATTTATATCATGATAAATAGCTTACTGTGAACTCTATAACATAAATGGCTTCTGGTTCATTGAAAACTTCAATTTGGCAGAGAATTTAATTTCAAAAGAGAGAAAAACAATATTTCACCAAGAACACCAATAGTTCAATCTTATCAAATAGCTAATTAAAGTAATACAAAAGTGAATCGTCAAACCCTTACTAACAAAACCATTATACATGTATCAGCTAGTCCAGTGGCGGATCCAGGAATTTGAAATGGGGGGGGGGGGGGCGCCAGCGGCGAGGGAGCGGAGGGCGTGGGAGGGGGTATCCCCCTCCCACAGTGGAAATCACAAAACATAAAAATTTAAACGGGGCGCCCCTGTCTGGATCCGCCACTGAGCTAGTTCAGTCATAAAGTGGCTCAATGTAATATAAGGGCAACATTAACATTCATTTTGGAAACTGACTACACGACTAAGTGACTCAAGTAAAACGAAAGTAATTGTTAAACCGTTATAAAACCATTTGACACAATGCCAAAAATTATTGATTGCTGACTCGACTTTTCACCACATTTTTGCCACAGGAACATAGGTTGCAAGTAAAAAGATAAAAAAGAAGATCAAAACTGTAGTTCATAATACTTTCTTGAAATGCAAGTGGAATAGTAATCTGTTTGAGACTACCCAAGATATCCCAGGCTGGGGTCCATATGGGGAAACGTGTGTTACAGATTAATCCATCTCCAAATGGTTAATATCAGTTTCAATACTTGTCTGTGTCATACGTGTATAACGAGTGCATACGAGCATATAAAACGACTAATCTTAACGTCTATTTGGGCACATTCTCGTACCGTTAGTACGGCGATCGATGTTAAGGTCATGTTCAAAATACAGCTTAATCGAGCAAGGTGCGCGAAAATAGCGGGGTTATTTTTTTGCATGCCCTGGGGTAATTTTTGGAGCTAAAATTCAAAGCGGAAAACGGACAAAATTGCCGGTCTCGTTGCCGGTCTCGGCCCGATTTTCGCCCGAGTCACGAGTCACCACTGGTCGAGTCCGAGTCCGAGACCGAGTCCTTTTGGCTCGAGTCCGAGTCCGAGTCCGAGTCCCGAGAAATAGGGACTCGAGACCGGTCTCGAGTCCGAGTCCGGACTCGAGTCCTACAGCACTGCCTTTTGACCAATCTAACGGCAAGATTCTTAGTATGTGGAATATAATCTTCTATAAACACGATAAAAACTACTTTCGAAAAATAAACTCAAGGGCAATTTCAAAGGCCTATTGTACTGCTCATAGAAATCTTGTTCGGATTACGTAATATGCCATTGTAATGTTCGCACATTTCTAAAGGTGATAGACAGGGCTATTGAAATTGTCTTGAGTTTATTTTTCGAATGTAGTTTTTATCGTGTTTATATCTCCCAATTCGTCAAATAAAGGCATACAGGTCGGGGGGAGCAAAAATGGGGCGCCTACAAGAGGTGAACTTGAAATGAAAAAAACCGAATTATTTTTGTGACCTGGGGCCCGTTGCACAAACCTTGCGGTTGAACGCAACTCAGGAAAATCAAACGCAACTTTATTTTCAGCCAATCAGAAGTGCGCATTCAGGACTTGCGTTTGATTTTTAGGAGTTGCGATTAAACGGGCCACTGTTGACATTGGTATTACCCTACAGTCCAGTTAATACATTATCAAGCAGCATCTTCTTCCTTTTTATTGTGGTTCTGGACACTGCTTCAGCTTCAACTGAGCGTAGTGAGGGAGCTTTGGGGAAATTTTCAGATGATATTGCCCTTACTTGAAGTAAAATTGCATAAAATTGCATGAAATTTGCAAATTGATGAGGTCGGTAACGGAAAGACATCAAATAATTTGATGTCCTTCCGTTACCGACCGCATTAATATGCAAATTTCATTACTGCTTGGCATTAACAGATTTTTTTTTTAAATCAAAGGCAAATGATCTAATCTTACATCTCTGATGTTTGAAATGTTCTACCTTTACAAAATATTTGTAGTTATTGTTTGAAGTTGTAAAATGTGTCTGAATGTCCCTTCCGTTATAGTGGAATTGCCCTACTGCATATAGCCGTACCGATTCTTTGAAGCTAGATATAGCTCTTTTTGTACGAAACAGTGGAAAATATATGTAATGGGGCACTTATCAGAAGAGCAAAGGGCGCTTATCAGAGATGGAAAGGGGTACTTAAAAGAGGTGAAAAGGAGCACTTATGAGAAGAGGAAAAGGGCACATATTAGAGAGGAAAGGGGGCAGTTATCAGAAATAAAGAGGGGGCACTTATTAGATTTAAAAAGGGGCATTTATCAGAAGGGGAAATAGGGAACTTATTAGAAGGGAAAGGGGGCACCTATCAGAAGTAAAAATGCACTTATCAAAGGAGAAAAGGGCACTTAATAGAAAGGGGGGCAATTATCCTGCATATTAGATTTGAAAAAGGGGCATCTATCAGGAGGGGAAAGGGCATTATTAGAAAGGAAAAGGGGCACCTGTCAGAAGTAAAATTGTACTTATCAGTAGGACAAAAGGGCACTTATTAGAGAGGAGACAATTATCAGATTTGAAAAGGGACATCTATGGGCAGTACAATAGGCCTTTGAAATTGCCCTTGAGTTTATTTTTCGAAAGTATATTTCAGAAATAAAAAGGAAACTTATTAGGTACTTGAAAATGTGTGGGCACTGTGCCCCCTCCCCCCCCCCCCCCCCCCGGAGCACCGCCTCTGCTTCGTGTGCTCATCAACCGCCCCCTGAAATTAAATCCTTGCTTCGCGGTAGCGCATGAGCATGTGTCATAAATGCTATTGAGTACTATACCATGTATGTTTACCGTACATTTGACTTACAGAAAGTAGATAATAAAATGAAACTTACCATTTTGATAGAGGCCATTGTACCTGGCAATGTCTTTGTGTCAAATGTTGGAGATTTATCAACAAAATCGGTTCATCTTCCCCGTTCTCGACCAGGTCGTGGTAAATGTCCCGGCCGGTAAGTGCTAGACCTAGTTAGGCAACATCAAGAACAGGGCTGGTGTTGCTAGCCATGGGAGTCGCATGCATCTATGATCAAGATTTCAAAATGCGAAAAGCCATTCCACAAAGTAAAATGAGTAAAATGTCTGCAGATGTAATGTAGAATGTACGCATGGAAGCCTCGGCAATCTCTCAAAGCGTTGCAATTTGGTGTAGTCTACTCTGAATGAAACGATGATTTCAGGGCGTGCTCTCCCACTTATGTTGAGCGATCGGGAACATCAACGCACCTGCGCAGATTAAAAAATGAAATGCGGAAAAGCCTCCGTCTTATTTCACAGAAAAAGTTGATTCGATAAAATTCACTAAAAAGAATATGTCGGTAATTTTATTTCTGATTCTGATACTGTGTCACTATCGCTATACATGGGTCCAGCCAAGTGAGATTTTTTGTTGTTTGAGGGGTTTCTCCTCTCTTTATCTGTTACCCTCTCTCCCCACCCCTTCTCTTTCTCTCACTTCCTCTTCTATCTCTCTTTCAATCTCACTTCCTCCCCCTCTCTCTCTTTCTAAGCTTATGATCTCTATACAGACAAAAATAACCTTCTTTAATATCTCCCCATCCAACCTTTGACACTCACAATATAATCATAGTAACTAATCAAAACATATGAACATGAACAATTTAACCAGCAACAATTCCTACAGCAAACTTTATTCATCAAAATTGTTTAACAGGTATTTCATTAATTAAAGCTTTAAAAGGTTATTAATTATGATCCATCAGTAGTGCAAGTCTTGAAATAATGACTTCCGATACAATAGTATCAAACCAGTTTTGACGCACTGAAAATAACACATGTAGAAAATACACATTCCAATAGAGTGCATAATTATAAACATGTTCATGTGAGAAGAAAAAAATCACAAGGTAACCATTGAATATTACGTAACATGATTCTGTTTCTTTTAAATTTCCAGTATGGCCCTCAATCTAATCATTATCATTCATGTCATTCATTTTCATATCAAAATATCACACATGGATTTAGAACAGAATTGATGAAGCGAGATAAAAACTTCCACGTCAGAAAAACTTACGAACTATACTGGTAAAAAATAAACCATCAATATATAATCTTTAAAATTGACTACCATACTATTCGTACGTAACAAGTGTGTTCAGTTTTGTAAGATATATATGTAATTCTTCCGCGTATTTGCAGAATGGTATAATCTTTCTTAAATTCCAAATGTGCAAAAGGCAATACATCATCAAAAGTTTACAACTAGATAAACATTTCATCTTATCTGAAAATGTGAATCGAAAGCATCATGTAATCCAGTTGTTTACGTTAATAGATTTGCAGAATCGGAAAGATTCTCCAATAAGGTGCAGTTATTAAACATGATACATAAATGAAACGCATGTCTGAAAATGCAAGACTGTTTTGTTAAAAGTGTTAAGAAGACGAAATATATTTACACATATACATGTATATAACTAGATTTGAAGGGTTCCCTCAATAACACACTTCTTTGAGGTTTATCACATCAAAGCAAATTGAATAACAAAATGCCTCATCAAAATGTAGGGTTACTCAATCTGTGAGTCATATATATATAAATATACACACACACACGCGTACCCACACACACACACACACACACACACACACATATATATATATATATATATACATGTATATATTCATTATTTCATTACAGGCATTATATAATACGAAAATAAAAACGAGAAAACTCGTCATTTATACATCAATTTCAACTTGGCTTATATTCTCGATATTCTCATTTTCCTACAAAATATATTAACAGAATAAGAGAATAGGTGACGTTTGATTACAATGTTGCTTCTCACGATCACATTTGACACCTATTGTGGGTGAAGTATGGATGACATGACGTATATATCATCATAACAATTCTGGTAATATATTACATGACTGCAGTGTTATCCTTCTACAAACTATACATCTATAGAAATGTTGTGCTCAGTTGTTCTTTTAAGTCAAAATGACATCGTTTTCACTATCAACAGATTAAACAGATCGATTAAGTCGTGTAAAATATATCATGCTTTGTATGCGAATTTCGAAACATATACAAGTATAGTCATTATGAATGAGCAACGAACTACTCGATAAAGTATTACAGCATGTTCTCTATATAATTATCAGTGAAGGCAAACAAGAGAAACAAAAGACTCTTCACAATATTCACAATATCTTGAAGATTACAATCTTTCCTTTCTATACATATGATAGTGAGAAACAAAGGATCTTCACAATTTCTTCGAATACCCTGGTATCTTCAAGTTCTAAATAAAGATTCTCAGCAAATTCCTACTTCTGCAAAAGTAGTATCATGAAAAAGTATAATTTATATACAATAAAACTAACGCATTCTTTATAATTTTTAAAGATGACAGTTATGTTCTATACTACACGATAGACATGAAATTACTAAATTGATACAAGTGTATTATATTACATAACATGATGTTTTTTTATCCGCATGAGCACCAACCAAAAAAAATCCTCGAATTTCTAAAATATCATACATGCATGATTTCTGTTCACCACTGTCACATCTTTTGTACAAAATCGGGTAAAAACCAGAAAAAATTGCGTTTCCACAATGTCGCTTTACATTTCAAAAATGTCTGTACTTATTCATATGCACATTTCAGCATACCAATACAAATATATATACATACTCATAAAAATAATAATCTTCCGACCCACTTGAAGATAAAAACCAGAAAAAATTGCGTTTCCACAATGTCGCTTTACATTTCAAAAATGTCTGTACTTATTCATATGCACATTTCAACATACCAATACAAATATATATACATACTCATAAAAATAATAATCTTCCGACCCACTTGAAGATATCAATTATTCTTTAAAACGTTATAATGTAAAAGAATACGCACCGTAGAATAAAAAAGTGTTTCAATTTCTTCAAGAACAGTGTCCTGTACATTACTGTGCGCACACAGAAATAAAAACAAACGAATCTTCAGAATGTCACGAAATAGATCACAGTCTACTCTGTTCAAAACGAAACATTAATATTTTAGAAGACTAAAGTATGCTCTGTAGAGACCTATATCATGTATATCGCAGCATACATGCAAGTGAAACTAACGTTTCTTCCACATTTCTTAGAAGTCACTATATCTTATTTACATTACTACAAGTATAAATGTATGCATATTCAGATAAAACAGTGAATTTGCCAGATCTCTTCAAAGAATCGTATGTTCTTTATTTAAAAAAAAAGAAATGTAGGCTGTAATATATTGTCAGTAAAATCATCTACATAACAGTGATGAAGGAATCTTTAAAGCATATAAACTATCACACAGTTTTACGAAAATGGTTAAGCAATACATGCAGGTACTACCAAATTTTCAGATAAATGGAATGCATCCATGGTTATAAACGAAACAGGTTTTGAGGTTATCAATGCTGGCAATCACTCAAAGAAAATATCAAAGAATGCTGTGTCATATTTGAATGTAAACTCTAGTGTGCAGGAGAATATATCAGTATACCACGGTCTAAGTTTATGTACATTACTTTAGTATATACATTTAAGTAAAAGAAAAAATAATAGATTAAAAATCCATGATTGTGGAATGTTTTGTATAAGAGTAAAAACGCGAAGGAAATCTTCCTGATTTCTTCAATATCTTTAAGATCACAATATGCTCTATTCGTCATAATTGGGAGCCATACGAACAAGATAAACAGAGGATACATTCCTTTAAATTTCGTCAGTATTCAAAGAATAGTTACATAATTATTTTCAATTTAAGCATACATGTATATATAAACACGAGGGAATCAAAACGTTCTTCCAAATGTTTCGAAGAATGCAGTATGTTCTGTACCACAATATCAGCGTGCAGCATGCACTAGAGCAACGAATGCGATATGTTATATACATAATAATCAGTAAAAGAGAGAAAAAAAAAAAATGAATATACTAAATATCTTTAAAGTCATGGTATATTCTGTAAAAACAAATAAAAGAAGCAAAACAAGTACAATATTCCAATGTCATTAAAAGCATCCACGCAAGAGACATCTAAACCATCTTCCAAATATTTTAAAGATCTTGACATCACTGTACACAAATAGTTTTGTAAAAACACACATTTACGAACAAAACTACATGTATATAAGCGTTATCATTACAAGCATTCAAACCGGGAATGCACCAATCTTCAAACTTCTTCAAGAAAACTGTATTCTCTTTGATACATATCATTGATAGTAAATATCAAAACGAATACATCAAATTGCACTTTTCATATCAAGGTATGTTTTGTAGTTTTCTTCAAATAACTATCCGTGTAAACATGGCAAACAACAATATGGGAAAAAAAACTAATTCTTCAAAACACTCTGA
The DNA here is from genome assembly GCA_025618425.1 of Heliocidaris tuberculata. Taxonomy (NCBI): domain Eukaryota; kingdom Metazoa; phylum Echinodermata; class Echinoidea; order Camarodonta; family Echinometridae; genus Heliocidaris; species Heliocidaris tuberculata. The sequence goes on from CM046836.1 coordinate 36,743,753, forward strand.
GAATGATATCTGGTATATAATTATCCTGATAACATCTACACAATTCAGGATTAATGATTAAAAAAACCTTCAATATTCAAATACACTTCTTGAAATCTAATAGAAATTCTATGAGGATTGTGCATTCTGGACCACTAGGAAGAACAGAGCCATTATGTGACTGGCTCTGAATAGAGCTTTCCAGCCATTGTTTTTGTAAGTTTTTGATTTATATAAGTTTGTATATTTGTATGTCTGTATTCAATGTTGTCGTTTTTTAAACAGAAAATAAAACCAACCAAACGAATGTACAGACGAAATATCTTTCAAGACAGAAGTAATCTTCAAAATTCAACTGTACATCAAACAATCGATATGAAAGGAAGACTTCTTTTTAAAAAAAATACATATTACAGTGAGATTACATACTTAATACATCAAAATCAGTTAGCACATAACATTTTCTTGACGGGATGTTTAATGGAATCAGAATAAATAATATACAAACTCTTGCAAACTGCAAATTATGTATATTTTTCCATCAGTACAAGACGGGTGCACTAAAACACCATATATGATTACAACATTTATATACATGGAATCAATATAACATAGATACGTCAGGGAAAATACATAACTTGCTATCAAAACTCATCTGGATTAATATCATATTCCGGTAAATACTGTAATTGTATGGTACGATGATAAGATATTCAAATATTAAAGTTAAGAGAAACAACAGAACCAGAGAAAGACTACATAAATTACAATTTGCCACAGTACATCACTTGTAAACTAAAGTGTATATACATCTAGGAATTAATGAATAATACCATAATTATTCTTATGGAAAAACACAATAAGCTAAGTTAAGTGAAGGAGTAAGTGTCGGCACAAATGATATTGCTATCACTTACATCACATTTTAGTCCGTATTTACATCATTCATTCATTGGTAATGGTAATGGTTTATTCAAAAATTAATTTACCGCCAGCTGGCTGAATTTAAGAATTTTGTAGAGCATATCAAAAACATAATTAATCATTCTTACATAATCAAACTGAACATTAAATCAAAGATATAGTATTATAGTCAATAAAAGTTTTGACTGAATTGGTTACGCATATAGATTCGTCAACTTCACAAAACAACCAAGACATTGGTTAAAATATACTATACAATCATTATAATGTAGCCTATCATGAGAAACAATCAAGATATGTATTATACATACCTGCAATATAAATAATCACTATTCATCAACAGAATAAAGAAAAAGAATTGAATTCATTCATACAGCATTTGTGAGATGAAAGAATTATATGATATTCTTTTGTCACAATGTTTTAATGTCATCAGAGCCAACAATATTTCCAACTCTTGCAAACAGTAAATTACATACAGAAAAATTTCTTCGTTACATGTCTTCAAACTTCAACCATTTCGAACAAGTCCGTATTACGTGAAGACTATACACTCATACATGTTTGTTTCTTTTTGTTAAGACAAAACATCCTCTTCATGGTAAATGAATAATTAAATATTCTTTGAGTAATGTGCAACTATACATGACATTAAGGTGAAAGGAAAGATGTTTCACCAAATAAAGATGTTTTAACAAATAACGATATTCCAATAAATGATAAAAAAATGCAACTTGTAGTTACTTCCATATAAATCGGGAGTATAGTACAGAGAAATCACCTGCTGTATATAGTCACAGTGGAATCAGTGAGTTCGAACAAGTACATGATATCTTACAGTTAGAAAGTTTTGATGCCATCAAAAAGATAATATTCATTATATTACAGATGAATTACCAAGTCATAATACTTACAACATTACATATGCATGGAAATGAGCCAGAGAGTATATAGTATCATTGTATATACTCATTATGATGACTGTATCTTGATCTGCTCTAAAATTGTAAGTCATTAATACAAAACATTCGAAATTGTTTAGAGAAACAACTGTAGCTTCAAAATATAACACAATTTCGAATGTAGATAACGAAAAAGTCTAGGTCACAGGTAGACTATAAAGGAATCACAACTCTGGCACAATATGTCACCTGTCCATTCAGTGATAGGTAAATAGGTATCCTTCGAGTAATACACAATATGCTCTATCGGGTAAAATAAAAAGAGTCATTAAATGATCATCTATCATTGATATCAGACTGCACTTAGTATTTACATTAACATTATATCCATGAAATCACCGTAATGATGACGATGATAGAGCTAAATACAACTGCATCAGTTAGTTAAACTCTTGCCAAAATGATCGACGCCATCCGAACAAAAAAATTCCCACCTTCTGTAAACAGACTCTTTAATAGAAAATGCATTCGTTATAAGATAGAAATAATCTTCTAACTTAAGTCCTATTCTTGCAACAAGTCAGTATTACAAGAAGACTATTAACATTTCGTGATTGTTTCTATTAGTTAAGAAAGTACATCATTCAAGTGATTCATGAATAACTCAACATTTTTGGGGTAATGCACAGTGTGCTCTCTAAATTATATACACGTGAAAGAAAAGGTGTTTCAACAAACGATGGAATTCCTACCACTGATCATGCTGATTGAAAATTGTAGTCGGTATTAACATTCGTATAAACAAGGAATATAGAAATCACCGGCTAAATATAATGGCACCATTGAATTCAAACAGTGAGTGATATGTTTTTGTTTGAATGTTTTGATACAGTCCGAATCCATTCACATTCTATGATTTATATACTTCCCCCAAACTGAAAAGTAAATATTGCGCGTCTACATGTATGTGATAGCACGAATCAAGATTTCGTTCTCTTCCCATAGGAAAACTAATAACACAATTAACATTGACGAAACTGTAAAGTCGGCTTGAAGGTAATATAAACATTTTGTTTATAATAATCACATCACTAATAACTAGTTTTAACCACTGATAACTAGTTATCAGCTTTAATGGGATACAGTGTCATTGTTATACAAATCTCCGGTTTAGTGTACTTGTACTTCACCAATCAAATCAAATCAAATCAATCGTCATAGTACTACATATAATCCATAGGTTTTAAACATTATGTAAAAACATCTAAACGCGATAACTAACTTTTTATTTTTATTTTGCGCAAGCACCTTAGTCGGTATAGTTTACTGTTCACTAAGACACAGGATTCAAATTGTAATAAATAACAACATGTATCAGAAACAAGACAAAGAAAATAATATTTACATAACAATTTGTTATTTTCTATACAAGTAATACTCATCTGCTGGCATTGATCAAAGATCCAAAATGATAACTACTACGTTGGTTATAGAAATAACACAACAACCAGAGGTAAAAGAAAAAATTAAGTTTTAATTGAGTATTTTGCCCTCATAAAATATGCATATTGAATCAGTCAACAAATAAACATACATTGTGTGTTATTAATTGTATGGTTTCCCTTTTGAGTCAAAAGTGATAATTTACCATTCTAATCAAATATTCCTTGAGAGATATTGTTTTACTCAAGATTAACAAATATCAACAATGAACATGTTAACGTAGCGTGGTGTTTTTGTTTGGGTATATGTACCATTATCGTTAGCACGTATCGCTTCATTCAAATCTACTGACAAGATTAAATAGAAAATATGGTTACATCTTGCTTTTACATCGCATGTTTGTGTGCAAACGAGGGACAAAAAAGGTATATCTGTATTAACGTATACCTCTGACATCGGGTTCACTAGCTTGGAAGAACAGAAGTTTGAACTTCCTCAAGAATGATGTCGGCTAGCTTGATCATCTCCTCAGCTTTGGCTTTGTCTCTGAAGGCCTCGTGAGGAATTTCTGAGAAGGCGCATCTGTCTGGGTACCGAGCCCTTTGATCACCTACGAGAGAGCTGAGCTTGCTGACATTCTGAAGAAGTTCTAATGGTTTTTTGAAGTGCTCTGTCACATTAGTGGCCAGAAAATCGATGTAGTGGGTAGAATGGTACTGACCTCTGATAGCAAGTTGAGCAGCTTTGAGGGCCTTTTCTACACTCTGGTGGCACTTGTACGCCACCCACTCTAGTGACGGCTCATCGTGTGGGTTAAGGTCGTGTTGAGCTGCACGAAGATCTTCTTGTCCCTGGCGAAGCCAACGGCGAGCATTGCGGATATCTGGTGCTCTTGAAGCATCACTGAAAAACTGGTAAAAATTGTTATACTGGCTTCCACTTCTCCAGTAACCTGAACCAAATCGTCCTGCTCCTCCTTCTCCTCTAGAACCGCACCCTCTCCCAAATCCTGATGCGAATCCTCCAAAGTGAGTATACCGCTGTCGGTCTTCCCTAGCTCTCTTGTTAGCTGATTCAAAAAGATCTTCATATGTTCTTGAGATACCCTTTTCTAGTCTTTGAATTTCACTCTGGAGATGTTTGAATGCTTCGTCAAATAATTCTTTCGGACCTTCCGGATGCTTGTCTGAGTGCCACTTTAGCATCAGTCGGCGGAGAGCCTTCTTTTTCTGTTCATCTGGAAGCTGCCACATTTCCTCCAATTCTATTGTTACCTGTCGCTTTGCTTCTTCGACATCAGTTGGGAGAGACGATTCGCGACTCGGTCCACCTTCACCTTGGTTTACCCTGTCAGACGGAACAAGCTCCGTACCTGATGTGGACTTTGGGATGTGAATCTTGTGCATATCCAACACATTCGCTTCAATCTGTCTGCCCGTTCCAATGTCAATTAGATAAACTGACTTGAGCGACTCGTTGCGTATCCTCTTCACAACAACTGCATATATGTAGTACTCACCGTCTTCATCTGTTCGTGCGTATGCCACGTAATCACCTTCGTGGAAAGACGTCCATGGGTCTTGTTCTATGAGGTGGTAGAGTTGTTCTTGAATAGTACTACCAGGATCAGGCAACTTAAAACCTGTGTCCTCTTCTGTTATTTCAACAGCAATGCTGAACTTCGCCAGTACCTTTGGGATGGTTGCTGGAGATTCTTGAGATAGCAAGATAGACATATAAGTTCTGTCCTCAAATACATTTCCTAGAACTTTGTTGACATGAATCGCAACACTTATTAGTGTTTCCATTCGACTTTCTGCTTCACTATGTTGTACAAGGAGCTCACTGTCGCTCGTTATAAAGGAAGGCACTTCGGCTTGACTACCTTCTATGTCTTCACCATTGATTTGCAGAATCGAATGCAACTGCTGCATGCATGTTATCTTGAGGCAAGATATGCGATCTTTAAGCCGTTTCTTGGTCTCCTCGTCAGCTTTCTGGTTATTTTGCCTCATGATGCACAAAACCGCGTTGAGAAACTCCCTAGATTGCAGGATTTGAAGTCTTCTTTCGAACTCACATGGTTCATCTCCATTCAAGAAACACTTTCGCGAATCGCTGCCAGTCCTGCTCAACATTTCACTTACTTCTTTACTTACTGCCTTGGGTTTCATCTTCTGAGGAAGCTTGGAGAGAGCGACTCGTGCGATTCGTTCGTTACTTTGAAAGATCTTGATGAGTGGTTGACTAGATCTACGAAGTCGGTTTGTGTAGTGGTCAACATCGTTCATTAGAAGATGATCTGATCGCTCCAAGGTGTTCTTACTTGAGGGAAGGTACAGGGAGTGTCCAGGAACAAATGCAGCAGCAACCAGTGCAGCATCGATCTTTTCTAACTCTTCATAAAGGCCACAGGTGGCCCTGTCTACCATTTTTATCACGTTTGGGTCGAACCATGCATCCCGACCCCTGTTAAAGATGCTTTCGAGAACAAAAGCATATTGACCGATCGAAGGTTTAACTGTTCCTCCAAGGATACGAAAGATTTTGAGGAAAGGAACCCATTTGTCTGGCAACTGATAGAGAAAAGGCTCCAGGTTTACCTCCAAGGTACGTGATATCTGTTCTGCTTTTACTAGCCGATGCTCATCCTCAGACTCCAAGAAGACGACAGGTACATTTTGTAACTCACGTCGGACGATGCAGCACCTTTCACAGGCGTCTTCATGACAGCTGCTTTGTCCTGCACACTGAGAAGAAAGGAAGGTCAGTATTGCTTGGAGTACACTGACTAGCTCTTCCGGGAAAGATATCTGCTTGTCGTTCTTCTGTTGGAGTCTGTTACATATATTCCGTAAATGCTGGATAACACTCATAAGCTCCGGTTCTGATGCCACACCCATTTCACCATCATCGAGAACTCTTTCACAAGACCAACATTTGCCTGAAATGCTAGCGTACTCTGGTAGGATGCTGTTGGTAGACCATATCAGTTGCGTGTGCTTGAAAGAAGTTGATCTGGAATAACTCAGGAGAGTTCCTGCCTTCATGAAGGGTGGATGAATAGAATTCATTTTTCTGCTGATCCCATCACTCACAAGAAAGTCAATCGTACTGACTAACTGTAGAAAAGGAGAGTCACTGTGAAGGTCACATCTGTCTGTCAGTTCATACACAAGGGCACGTGATTTCTCTCTCATCTTTGCAGGGTCGGAGTGTGATTCATGCACCTGTTGGGCAAAGGAGAGGAATAATTCTTTGGTGACGTCAACTTGTAGTCCTATTTCTCGAAGGAATGGAAGGCCTAAACATTTTTTAACTCGATCGGGTGGAAAGTGTTCCTCCTTCAGCATTAGAGAAAAAATCCCTTCATCTGGGTCATAGAAATCTGCAGCCTTCATGAGTTCTCCATTGGCACTGGTGATGAAACGCAGTTGCCGTAATCCTAATCTCCGCATAGCATCCTCCCTGCGTTTTGATTTATCCGCGGGCAGCTCTCGTAGTAGTTGTTTCACCCGCACAAGATGTTCAAGACGACTGTCTTCGCTGAGTCGGTCAAAAGCCGGGAGAATGTACTTGGTGTAAACATCAATCTCTGTTGTATTACTTAATTCTAGCTTCTTGTATATAGATTCAAGTGAGAAGATGTACTGTAGGAATATAGCATGAGTGGTACTGACCCATTTATCTTGTTCCTTTCTTGGAATCATACTCGGAAGGACGACAACTTTGTCGAATCCTCTGATATTGACAAAGTCACCACTAATGGACTGGAAGCAAGGTAGGCTCTTCAACTTCTTCAGAACAGCTGGGCTATCACAGTGACAGAAGTATCTCAAAATGTCTTCATGGACACTAGGTTTGAGATTTCTGAATCTGCTCAAGTCTCTATCAACCCAGTACATCAATACTTCTAGAGCCCTCGTCCTTTCGTCTTTGTGTGCGACGAGGTGCTGTATCAATCCATAATTGTCATGAAGAATGGAGTTTTCAACTTTGTAGACTTTCAGTGATTCAAGTGCTGTGTAAATGGACCAACTATATTTGTCGGTTGGTTGGATGATGATCGTAGGGGAAAGACTGATAGGCATCACTTGCTCAATTACCTGATTTTGGTAGAGCGTTCTGCAATGCAGAGTTGGCTGAGTTTGCGTGACAGGCAATATCGCCCAACAACCAAGTTTAGTTCTGATGTCATCAGCAATATCAGGCAGCTTCTTTTTCTCTGTTCTGAAGGACTTAAGAAGACTCCATAAACGTCCAAACCATTCAGGTGAAAGTTGATTCTGAAGCGGTATTATTTCATTTGAACCGCACTCCAGGTATGGTGTGCTGGCACGCAGGAGAACAGACACTGCAGTCACATCAAGCTCACAAAACACATCAGCTTTTACTGGTAGTATGGGTAGAAAGTTGGTATGTAAAAATCTATGACTCTCGGGCCTGAAAAGATCGCAGAATTCTGAAACAAAGACGCGCTCATCACGTGAAAATTTCCGCAAAATCCCATCCTGAGTGAAAAGCAGAGGTAGTCCGTTGAGATTTTCTAGAAATTTAGACTCTTTGACCTTCTTGCAGTAATCAATAAGTCCCCTAAGTCTCTCCTCGTCGTGAAGCCTTGATTCTGCTAGTTTTACTGGTAACTGCCTTTGGAGGGGGTTGTCTAAGAGGAGAAAAGATGTCACACTTGAAGATGAAACTTCAAGAACCTCATACTCAGTTGTTTCATTGTTGATTTTCTTGCAGGCATTACGGAGACTGTGCATTATCCGTTTTGGAGACTCTAGTAATGGAAATGTGATGTCGATCAGTGTTTCTTTCAGTTTTTTGCTAACCTCTTGTTTCTGGGCATGGTAGGAAAAACTTGTGGGTGATTTGAACTGGTCACTCATCTGGTCTGGCAATGTGTTGAAATATCCCATCTTTGATACGTGTGGAGACTGCATGGGTGTTTTCCACTGCAGGAAAAAATCCCTTTGGCCATCATTTTTTCTGTATAGTGAAGGAAATAGGCTCAGAGCTTTCGAGGCAACCATTTCGTACACGGTGTTTGCTAGCGCTTTCCAGTACGACCCTTTGTCACTGACCTTTGGGAAGAAAGTATGGTATTTCTCAAGGAGTTTCAACGTGGGAGCAGTCTCTTCACATGATATCAATCCTGTCCATTCGTATTTTCTGATGAAGAATTCCTGTATCCATAACAGCAACTGTATATACGCTGGTGCGATTACATGCTTGGTGATGTGAAAATTCCATTTTGTTTGTTCATCCGTTGTGCTACCTTCCCACAAGTGTCTCCTGCTCTCATGATCTAAGGCAAAGTAACCATGTACGTGAACTGGAAGACCAGTTTCAATAGGAAGAGGTAAGAAACAGAAAGGCTTTCCTTTAAATTCACCATTTCTGTCAGTCAGACGGGCAGCAACAGCTCCCACAGGTAGTAGTTTGTATTTTCGCATTGCGTTTTCTACAGCCACGTCTGCCCTTCCTACTTGCTGACATATCACCCAATCCTCTTGTCTTCTTTTCCCTTTCAGTTTGATCTGGTAAATAACTTCTACTGTTTCTTGTTCCAAGTTACCGTCACTCTGTGTTGCACTCACAAAATCCTGAACTTTACGCAGGAAAATGTTTTTCTTCTGACTTTCGCTTTCGCTCATTTCTGCACAGATAGTGCGAGTACAGCCAACAGCCCCTGAGCTTATTACTTCTGAGATACTGATTTTAGTGATGTTTTTCAGAAACAACAGGCTCTCGAATGCAGCAGTCTCAAAGTCCTTGAGTAGCTTTTGAATCTTCTTAGCTGGCCATATGTTTTTGCTGAGTTTTGAAATTTCCTCCCGCAGTGGAAAACGGAAAACAGTAAAGTCATTTCGCCCATCTCTAAGTTTGTCTTCCAGATAACATGGGAAGACATCTGGGTACGTAGAACGCACGCTGCCATTAACTCTTATCTGACGGCCCGGCGTGGTTTGTGTTGCTCCCGGAACATACTTCAAGAGAGGGTCAAACATGCATAACTTCTCACCTTTGGAAATGAAACTAGGACAATCTGTCAGTTGGTATACTGCATTGAAACCAACCCCATAACGTCCTATCTTTCCCATGTGATCAGCTTTGCTACCTTCTCCGAGATTCTGTATTCCACTAATATCTTCATCGGTGAAAGACTGGTCGTTGAAGACACAGAGAGCAGGACCCTGCATGGCTTTCATGCTATCTCCTAGAAGTTTATTCCCATCATGTGACCGAGGATCGTAGACAAAGTGGATTTCAGTTGCTCCAGCATCGTCTGCATTCTGAAGAAGTTCTTTCAGAATTGTTTCATCAGATGGGTATGATTCAAGAATTCGCGTGATACGGGTTGTTAGTTTCTCATGCTGGCCGAAATCTTCCCCTGGGAAATCCATATCGTAAGACCGGAGCATCTGTTGTCGAATATCTCTCACTTTCAGCTTCTTTGCAAGCATAAAACTGATTCTCATGTGACATCTATGAAGTTCGATTTCGTCATTTTCAAACCAGTCAACGTCAGAATAACAGAGCTCTGATACAGGCCTCATGCATTTATCCTCATCTGGGAGAAATGTATCAGGATGCTGGTTCTCATCATCACAGACAAAATCAGCAAGTCGAACAGCAGCTAAGATAGCGACATCTAAGACTTCATTGTCCAAAGGTTGTCCATGGCACCGACACTCCTCGTAGATGGATTGAAGAACACCCTGATAGTCTTCGGCATCAAATGCCGTCTTCAATGCTGCAAGTTGCAGAAGACAGGGATATTCCTTCAGGAACTTAGGGGCTTTAAATAGATGGGGTGGAAGATCTAGGCCCCCCTCGGCAATCTTCGTGGCTACAACGAACTTGCGACCTACCAGAAAGAATGGATGGTTCCGCAGTTCTTCGTTGATGGTGTCTGGACAGTTTTCTCTGCATGCAATGTCAAGATGCTTGTAGACTTCCTGGCATATCACTTCTAATTCACCATCTGAAATGGATTCATTCTTCAATTCGTAGTGATTGCGAAAGTTCCAGAACTGCTCGAGTACCTGTTGTACAGAGGGATATTTATTTGCAAGACCAAGAAAGTCCTCAACATTGAGTGGTAGCTGCCATTCTTTTGTTTTGTTCACAACGTCTGATGTACTGCTGACCAGATATCTTGTAGAATGAGAGTATACGTGATCAGCTGATGAGTAAGCGCGAGCGTCATTAGTTATCATCCACGGTAGATCTGGATCTCTGTTGTCCTCACACAAGATAGGTAAGAATGGTATACTCTTAAGCCTTTCTTTGAGGTCTTTCTTATCATACCAATGACGCCTCCACAGACTCTCTGACAGATACTTCAGTACAGCATGGCATCTTTTTTGCGCCATTTCCGGACTACTTGAATGCAGACTATACACAGTCTCGCATCGCTCGACAAAGGTGTCCTCATGAAGAGAGTGTCTTTTCATTCCTAGCTGAATTAGTGACTCTAGTGTGTCGGTGGAATTGAATTTTTCTCCAAGAGGGAAAACTTTATCAGACTCCGAGTACAAGGGAGAAGCTTCACCCTTCGGGTGTACTAGATCACCAGGTTTCCTTAGGTCGGTTCCTCCCACAACTGGTATGCATTCCACCTCTTTCAGTTTTTGTTTCAGTTCTCCTTCCTTCGTATTGAGTGCAAACAGAATCAGCTGATTTCTCATATCCTCAGGCACCTGACTGATATGTGGGAGAAACACTTCATCGAAGAATCTGTTGAAATCATAGGTTCTTGTGATAACTTCAGTGCGTAGACCTACTCTCTCTAATGCTTTCCAAGTTTTCTCAGTCAATGCTATCAATTCCTTTGACTCGAGATGATCGTGTAGTACTTCTGTTACTGCATCACTAACTGATTTCTCCTTTTGAACTTCTTCACCAAGAAACACAACATTTGTGAAGTGATGGGATTTGCCATCTTTCCAGAATAATGATGGTTGGTGGCCATCTAATCCAAGGATCATTGCCTTGTAGAAAGCATCAAACAAAGCTGAACCCTCTGAATTCTTCGGTACGTCATCAATATCAGGCCACAAACTCTCAGGAGAAACATCTGAACCGTATGTGTTCCTCACTTGTTGAATGAACTCGTTGTCAGACAAGAGTGAAACGTATGCTCTGCATATCACATCTGCAAGGAGTATATGATTCCATTTCTCATGAATTAACCCGTTTGGAACTGGCATGTGAAGACTCCGCCGATCCTCTTTTACAGCGAAAGATCCGTTGATGTGTACAGGGAACCTGCTGCTAATTGAGAGGGGAAGAAAGCAGTACATTTTTTTCTCGAATGCAGATATTGGTGGTCTATGAAGAGGAAAGGCTACCGCACCTTCTGGCGAAAGTCCACATTCTTTTCCCTCCGGAGATTGTGCAAGTGGTGCTGCCAGTTTTGAAGTCTTGCATATCACTTTAACGGTGTCTAAGGGTCCATTACCTTCACATTCTGCTGTTCGTAACATTACATCCTTCCCCTTTGTAGTCATTGTGCGGCTGAATGATTCGGTTAATATGACAGTGTCATCATATTTTCTCCTAGTTGAATTAAGCTTCTTCTCTATGGTGAACAACTTCTCCACTTCTGCAGGAGGGGTGGAATGTTCACCGAGGTAGAACACAGAAACCTTCTTTATCTTTTTTGTGAACACCAGGATGTTCTGAGACGAGTCCCACATTCGCTGCATTAAGCTGATCAGTTTCTCCCCATCGTAGCTCTCTTTGCATATTTGACTTTTCTGTGCAGCTTCATTGGAACGAAGGGGCAGTCTAAAGAGTGTTCCACGGTAGTGAAATGGCTCATTTCCTCCATTGAAATCGAGCCCAAACACTCCATTGAATGGCTTGAATTGATCTGAAAATCTCCGTAGTTGTTTCGTGCTATTCAGTTTGAGACGTACGCCAGGTTGACTCTGATTGGGGAGCACATTTCCTAGATGTGTGGTATGAGGATCGAAAAACTGCACATATTCCCTACTCACAAAACTGGGAACATCAGTAATGTGGTACACCGAGTTGAAGCCAGTCCCAAACTTTCCAATCTTTTCTGTGTCCTTTTCTTTGGTACGCCCTCCAAGATACAGTATGTTTTTAAAGTCCTCATCTGTGAATACGGCATCGTTGTAGACCCAAAGTGCTGGTCCCTGACAAGACTTCATTCCGGGATCAAACAATTTCTTGTTTGCATTTTCGTTTGTTCTCATGTCAATGAGAAAGCGAACTTCCTCAGCTCCTGCGTCTTCTGCGTTCTGTATCATTTCATTAACGATAGCAGTGTCCTCATAGTTGTTTTTGAGAATATTCCACAAACGCGTAGTCAGGGGTTCATGCTGGCCAGCTTGTGTGAAACCCTGGAGTTCTTCTGAATTTAGAAGGAGACGACTGACAGGACGCACATGAAGAAATATTGCGAGATCCATTGAGATATCTGAATGAATCAAAGTGAAGTCTTCACCGTCATCTATCTCCTCATTTGCAGTGCTTTGTCTCAACCAGTCTCTGTCCACATATGCACTTTGCTCAATCGGAATGAGACGGCATTCTTCTCTGTGCGACGGAACTAATAATCGTCCTCGAGCTTCTTCTGAGAGTTCACCAGCAGCATAAAGATGATGTAGAATCTGTAGTACCAGTTGGCGTTGTCTTTGTTGGAAGGTCACATCTGCTTCTGGATCATCGCATCTTTTCTTGACCTCATGTAGTATTTCAACAAGGACATCTGCATTTGTCTCCATATTCTTTTTCACTCCCAGCGCTTCAAACAACTCTGCAAATGCAATAGTAGCTTGGGGAATAGATGCCATGTAAGGAGCCAGGACGAAAGGGAGTTTACCGCTACACATTTTGCTTGGTTGCGAAAAGCCACTTCCATTCCAGATACAAGCTTTTGCTCGTGTCAGGATGACGTTCTTGACGTTTGAGTCACGGCGCCATGCTTCCGTCAGAAATGAATAAATCTCCTTGACCATTGGTACTATATCGGTAACATCTTCTCCAGTTCTGTCTGCAGTGTACCTCACACAGTGATCGACTTGTGTCATGACATCCGAAAGCAGTGGAGAAGGGATGGTTATTCCAATCTTTTGGAAGACTGCAGAGAAACGACTCTCGTCCTCCTGGGAAGTAAAACGTTTCGAGGCTCCACATATCAGGACAGCTTGCTTCTTTTCTCTCAGAATTTCTTTGGGAGTTGACAGTTGCTTGGAAGAATTCCCATACCACTCAATAGCTGAGGGGTAATACTCTGGAGGAGACTGTCTGCAAGGAATGCACTGCTTCCGTTTCATAAAATCAGCAACAGAAATTTGGAGGAGGCTTTGGTTCCTGGTGAGGAGCTCTAGTAGTTTACGAGACTTTTCTGGGCTTTGAGATTTCTCAATCAGGTCAACACAAGCAATCAACTCGGCTGGGGTAACTTGACGTTGTCCACGCATGCCTAGGTCCTGGAACGCTGCTTTGACATGAGGTGAATCGAACGGTGCCACAGGAAATACTCCTTGAGAGGCAAACAGTTCGTCAAGTAATGGATCTCGTGGATCAAGGAGTTCAGAAGGAGACAATAGAGAGTTATTCTTGTTGGGGATGAATTTCATATGATGAAGAATGTCTACGCTGGACTTACAGTTGACCTTGATATCTTCCCAGCGATCCATTATCCACAGCAAGACGAGTTGTTTTTCTTGGGCGGTGTACAACTGTCCTCTATCAATTTCTTCCAAGACATTTTTTATCACCTCATATTTTGATAATGGACAGACTTCTAACTTCTGTAGCAGTCTCTTAGACTTTGCTCTTCCATCGATCAAGAGCCCTGTCAACTTCAGTGGAGCAGGAATGTCAGTCTGGCAACACTCGATGTATCCTTTGCATTCATCAATGCTGACCAAAGGTTGGTTTAAACTTCCAGTTCCAGGGACTCCTTCAAAAAGTGGTAAACGCTTTAGAAGCGTCTTACCATCAGCAAAGAGATTTGCCTGTGCAAGACATTCCACAAGAACATCTCTATCAACGGAGGAGAAGGAATGGAATTTCTGGATCAATGATTTAACACCTGACAGCAGAAGACATTTAACTACCCCTTCTGGTGTTGGCATCTTGATATATTCGTCACGCATGACAGCTGGATGGCGAAGAACACAGTCTGGACAGTTTGTGACTGTCACTCCCGTTTGTTGGAGAACATTTTCAAGACCATCTGACAATTTGAGATAGCCTTCCGATGTTTGGTGTCTTCTCTGGATAATTCTGGACTCCGGGCAAAGCGGTAGTAGTCTTCTACCTTCACCATCAGCCTCAAAAAGCGGTACCAGATGAATACCTTCAAAGAGGAGTAACTTACTTGAACTTTCTCTGTACAACATGGACCAGATTTTGTCGAGCCAAGCGGACAGAGAAGACCCTTGTCTGTCCTGTATCCATGTCCCTTGATCGTCTATCCAAGTTGCCATAGTAGCCTTCAAAAGCTCTGCTACTGCATCAAGTGTCAATGATATCAGCTGATAATGCCCATCTGAATATCAAATAAAAAAACCAAAGTCAACATTTCATACACACATTAGTAAAGCTTTTATGCAAGTTGTTTTGGGTGAATCTACTTCTCTTGTCACGAATGGCCCAGAATAAGTTAAGCCTGGCTCAACTTTGTTCACAGATTTAAAGTGTGCCAATTGATAATCTCTTCAAATTCCAATATTGATTGCAATTATGTAATAAAAATTAAGGTACTCATGGAATTGGAAAAAATGATGATAAAATGATTTGTGTTTATTTCCTACTACTTAGAGAACTGAAGTTATTTACACACGATGAACAGGTTAACACCTGGCGCTTAATTTATCAGACGCTTAATTTATCAGAGAACTAACTGAATCCGTTTGGTCACGGTTTAAACCTGTTAAAATTTAACCAAGTAGAACTCATAGATAAACAAAATTATTATGATACTACAGGCAGGAACCTGCCAGCTCGCTATCAATACCTATTTTTATCAGGAACAATGATACTTCAGTCATAATATTCCAAGTCCGATTGATTATACTACTACATTTTTCAATTTTACCCAAAGTAAACCAGCACCAGAATAAGAACAACAACAACAACAAAAAAGGAATAAAGAAAAAAAAATCCAGACACACAAAACACATACCCATTTTGGAGAGAAGTTGATGAAGTGAATGTTCCTCTGGTATCGTTTTGATGAATTGTTGATATCCTCCTGGTACAAGCTGTCGAATGAACTTGGAGGTTGGTATGTAGACTTTCTTGCCAGAACTCAAGAAGACGTCGAAACTGCCATCATCGAGAGGTAGCAGACGTAATCCCTCCAGATCTTGCGCAGCATCCTCGCGCAAGATGAACTCAAGGATCAGAAGTTTCTCTTCAGCGTTGAGCGTTGTCAAAATAGAACGATCTTCACGAAGGCAACGGCAAAGGCTTGAAATGGAAATAGTGGATGTCTGGTGATTGTAGAATTTATTGATGGCCTGCCTGCATACATTGGGAACTCTGGCGTATGCAATGCTTCTCATGCTGAAGCACTTGAGGATGGCTTTTTCCATGTCTTCACCAACTGTCAATTCGTTGAAGTAGACCTCGGCAATGTTCATCCAACCATTGCTGTCGCTATGTATGACAGCTTCCCTGAAGAGTGCATTGTAGAAGGGTTCCAAGAGAATATCCCAATTTCCACGAACCACTTTGTGATCTGGCCATGATCGATAGATGCAATCGGTGGTTACATTCTGTTGAGACGTTTGTGCACTGATGGCGTATTTTATCGCGTTGACATACGCAACGGGAATAAGTTCACTCACAAGAAGTTTGTTCCATTGTGCTGGAGTATCAGTTTGGTCAGGTCCGGGCCACTTGATGCCGCGGCGATCGCTGTTAACACCAAAGAATCCATGAACGTGAACGGGTAAACCCGTCCGACTCTCCTCACCCGGTGGTAAAGGGAGAAAGCAAAAGACTCTACCGATATTCTCTGATTGATCTGCCGCATTGTTTGCATCTGAAGGACTCACGGGAATAGCAACAGCTGCCCATGGGAGATGACTTTGTTTCTCGGCCAAATCGGAAAGTTCTGCAGACAAATTATCACCAGCGATAAGATGACTCACAACCCAGCGTTGCTCCTTTGACATCTCCTGTGTTTCAGTAGTAAATGTCATATTATCAATCATCTCAATTGGTCCTCGGTGTCCGCTGACATCGGAGCAGTACGATTCCAGACGTGAAGAAAGGTCCTTTTCCTGTGGATGTACACCTTGGTCTTGTTCCTTTTGAACTCGTACAACCAGAGTTGGCTCTTGCTGATCGGATGGTCTCTTTAACACTTCGATGTTATTCAAGCAACGCAAAAATAGCATGGCCACATCAGCGTCGACTCGAAACGCCTGCAGGAGTTCGTCCATTTGGACCTCATCGTTGTATGTTTTATCACTCAACTCATTGGAAGTCAGCCGAAGAGGAAATCTGAACAGCGTGCCATCAAATCGTCCTGTAGAAATCCCTCCTGTTACTCCAGGGAATATATTGCAGTAAGGCTGAAACTGGTCTTCGTTTCTCGTGAAGATCTCGCTGTCGGAGCTAAGATCAAATCGCCATCCAGTTCTGACTCGTCCTCGCCGATCAATGAAGTGTTCCTCTAATGGGTCAATGAATGCCAGTGTTTGGTCGCTCATGACGCTCGGCAAATCTAAAGAGATATACAGTGGATGATAACTATCAAAAGGGAAACCTACTTTGATACAAAGTCGGTTTTAAAAGAAGCAGAACAGTTAAAAAAGCAAATGAAGAAATGGTTGAGCGAAATCCGATAAGAAATTAGAAAATTATGAATTTTTGAAGTTGTAATTAAATAAATAAATAAACATAAATTGGCAACTCCTTGACGTATCTTCCGAGGTCCTCTCCTTTTTGCCCTGTACTAAAAAAAATCATAAATTTCAAATTTTTCCACAGAAAATATAATACATGCACCCTAGATATAACATGATAAAAACTACTTTCGAAAAATCAACTCAAAGACAATTTCGAAAACCTATTGTAATTGTTTCCTGTTTGGATTACATAATGCGCCATCCGCAAATTTCTAAAGGTGACGTACAGAGCTATTGTATAAAAAAAATTATTTCCTTCAACAACTAAGAAAATGAAAATTTATTAAATTTTCTGTACAGAGCAAGTGAGAAAGGACCTTGCAAGGTGCGTCACGGAGTTGCCAATTTGTGTTTGATAGATTACAACTTTAAAATCCAAAAATTTCTTATTTCTTATCGGATTTTGCTCAAACTTTCACTAATCTGTTTTTCTCATTTTTCTGCTTTAATTAAAATCAACTAAATACATGTACCAGGGCGTTGTGGCGTGCGCCTGTAATCCAGCTAACAGTGGAAGTTATAAACTGATTCAGTGGACCCAGGTTCGAGACTGAGTCACGTCTTTCGGATGGTGACGTTAAAGGTCGGTCAAAGACGTAAATAATCATATCTGATTGATACACGTCTGTAAAAACCCAATTACACACACACACACACACACACACACACATGTACCAAGATGAACCCTTTAAGATGAGATAAACTGCACAAAATATAAGTATCTACCAGTGTTGATTCTTTGTTAATGAATTCAAGAACGTTGCGTGACTTATCTTTCATTTTATTTACGTAATTTTTCAGCAGTTGCGTCCCGACAACCCAATATTCCTGATAGTTTCAAGGTCAACTATATTGTTGTGAGATATGCTCTCACATTCACCAATGCAATCCCTGTAACAATGCAGTGTTTCATTCAAAATTCTTGATTTTTTTCATCATAATACAATACCACGATAAACCCCTGTCTATATACATGTAGCGTAATAAGTAATGAAATTTCGGAATTTTCTTTTCATTGCTTTCGGAATTACCGACTATCTACAAAAGTCCCCAATGGAAATGAAAACGAACAAAAATCACACATCGACAAGGGTGCTCCGATATATGCTCCGGCCACAATGGTTTTATTTCTTCAAAGATATAGGGTTATGGACAGGGTTGCAACAGGGTTATAGGTTAGGGGTTAGGGTTAGGGGTAAGGTTATATCAGTATATAGCGTTTGGTTCAGGGTTGAAGTTTAGAATACGGTCAGCAGAGGAAATTCACCCGAAGCTTGTGTCTTACAACTAAAGTCAAGACTGGTCGATCATGATAGGGTTGTGTCAAGTTTGTTGCACATGAGGCGTCATTTGCCTGACTTAGGACTGTGTCAGCATCTGGTGTGATGTTTGACGCGCTATGTGACGATGACATCTTTCAAAAAATTGCGAACAGTGCGAACTGAAATGACGCATCGATTGCAACAGGCATCAGTCATATCTATTGCTCGGTGGCGAAGCCAGGATTTTTCAGTAGGGGGGGGCAGACGTGAAGGATTTCATTTTAGGGGGCGGTGGTTGTGAGCATGCAAAGCGTGCGAAATTGGTGATGAGCAAGCGAAGCGTGCTCCCCAGGGGGTGGGTGCAGGGAGGAAAGCTCTGACGTTTTATATCAAATTTGAGAGAAAGATAACGGCTCGTAGTACATTACAAAAATATAAAAACTTACAAAAATTTCCATCGGGAAGGGGTAGTGAGAAGCCCTGAAAAAATCACCAAAATGCCCCTAAACCCAGCTTTGCTGCCCGAAATGCTCTAGATTTAAGAGAAAAATCATTTTTAGGCTTCAACCTTAATAACTCCAAAGTGTCTCATTCAGTTCATGTTAAATTTTCCTAGTACAATCTTGAGTACTGCATTTTTTTTTTGTTAGTGTGAAATTTGGTATCAAATGATCATTTCAATAATAATTTATTAAATGGTGAAAATTGTATTGCTTTCTCAAAAGTAGTCAAATGATATTGTCAAGATTATGTAAACACACCCATTGTCCATCTGCACCTGTCTGACAAGACATAATAGAGGAGCTTTGTTAAGTATCTGGGCTATGTGGATGCCATGCTGAAATCTACTATTCATGTGTTAATTACACAAATACCTTGCAAGCTCTCTATTATGCCTTTCCAAACAGGCGCAGATGGACAACGGGTGTGTTTACATAATCCTGACAATATCATTTGACTACTTTTGAGAAAGCAGTACAATTTTCACAATTTAATAAATTATTATTGAAATGATTATTTGACCACAAATTGCATCCCAAGAGAGTTAAAATACTCAAGATTGTACTTTGTAAATTTTAGCTGAATTGAATAAGACACTTTGGAGTTATGAAGTTTGTAATGGACAAAAAATGTTTTTTTTCTCTACATCCAGAGCATTTTGGGCAGCAAAGCTTGGTTTAGGGGCACTTTGGTGGGTTTTTTCAGGGGCGTGTTACACCCTCTTCCCGATGGAAAGTTTTGTAAGTTTTTATATTTTTGTAATGTACACCCATAACTCTTCCTTCTGACAAAATTTGGTCCATGGGCCTCAAGGGGAAAAATCTGCCCCAATTTTTAGGGGCGGTCTGACAACCCATCCCGATGGAAAATTTTGTCAGTTTTGGTGTTTTGGTAATGTATAGTCATACACCTTCCTTCTTACAAAGTTTGGCGCATAGATAGGTTGAAATCGACCAGACTTTAGGGGTCCCTTTTGGGGCTCTGGGGGCCTGGCGGCTTCCTTCGAGCTGACAAGCTTTATGTGAATGACATGGATGGTCTTCGCAACTTTAAGGGGTCAAATCTCATATGTAAAATGGGGTGACTATTTCCGTACAGGCTCCTGGCCTATATGTAACAGGGGTGGGTGCAGGAAGGGGAGGTTCCCCTTCCCGCGCAAAGCGCGAAAACTTTGACGTTTTAGCAAATTTTGAAAGATAACGGCTCGTAGCGTCTTTTTAGGCTTTCTTTCTCTCACTTCCCCTGCTTTTTCGCTCTCGCTTTTTTTTAGGGGCTGAATAGGGGGGCATGGCCCCTTTGCCCCCCCCCCTGGCTTTAGTGCTATTGCTTCTCTCCTGTGCCAATTTACCGGTCATTATTGGCTTTAGGCACTTGTCAGTCTCACCTGTTATATGGTAGACGGAATTGAATCCGATACCGAAGCGTCCGACCTTCAAGCGATCAGTCTTCTTGTTGCTGCGGGCAGGTTTCTGTATTCCATCCCAGTCAGCGTCTTTGAACTTGGCGTTGTTGAAGGAGTAGAGGGCAGGACCTTGGTAAGGTTCTAGAGTAGATTTGTACAAGGTATGGGTTCCATGCTGCTGTACATCATACAGGAATTTGACAGTATCCGCACCAGCGTCCTCAGCGTTCTGGACTAATTCCTGCAAAAGTGAAAACAAGGTCAATTTGAGTTTTCAGAAGTAAATTACCATTCAGTGAAATTAATTTGTGTACTTTGCAGTTTCTGTTCTACCTATCATCTCCAATTTCGGATGGTCCGTGCAACATTTCTTCCAATTTTCCTGTTTCTTCCCACCTGGTTTCCTGTCTGTTTAGTAGGATCTAACTTGTCTTTCAACATACGTTTCAAGATATCCGATGTCGCTCGATGAGACCAAAGCATCTTTTTCAGAAAATCAGTTACATTTAATATGATTTAGTAACAAATTTACTTGTCATTGGAACGGAAATACTTGTATAACGATAAGCCAGTTCGTAGATGCAATCTGAGCATGAGCAGATAAATGTCATCTGTGACAAATTCTAAAACCCACTGACACGAATACTTGATATGCGGTCATGAATGTCATATAATAATTATTCATTTATGCCTCAATGGTGCATTCCATGATATCCAGATGGAAGTATTCTTTTTAATGAAGGAAACAAAAGTTATTCATGAAGCACCTCTATCACTCCCAGGTTGATTTTTCTAAAGTGCACAAAAAGGGGACCCTCCATGTTTAAAATATCTGTGGATATTTGGGGTCATTTGGGACATGTGCTAACTACGAACAGGTCTACTGTCAACACGACCTCGTTTCTACTCGTTCACACTCATTATTGAGATGAAGGTACATTGAATGGGGGGGGGGGGGGGGGGGGGGGGGGGTGAGCACACTCATTTGGTATGGTTCTAAAGCCAGGGTTTTGTTACATCGTAAAAAGGCTCGTTTTCTTGGTCATGTTTTTCTTTCTCAAAATAGAAGAAAGCGGCCATTCCGGTCCCCCAGGATCCTCCAATGTAAAGTATATGAATGTGACAGTCTCATAATTCACTTTTCATTTCTTTCTAGTAGGCCAAAGTCCATACAATTGCACGTAAGTACACACCTAACAAAAACCAACTTTTGTATCTTCGTAATTACTTACCGCTACTTATTAATATAAAACATCGAAGCTATATTCTTTTCCATTCTCCAAATGAATAAGATCTCTCTAAAACAAGAATCATTTAAGTCGCTTTTACTCATAATTCAATCGAAATAAAACTGAAAAGGTTTTGATTTTTTTTTTTACCTTTATGATCTGGCCGTCGCTATATTCCCTTAAAATGGTCCTTAGGTAATCCACCAGTGGTGGTGTTGATATCCCGAATTCGTCTAAAATGAACAGATGATAACGATGATAATATGATAGTGATAGAAATAAAATGAATAATACTGATCAAAATAGCTGTAATAATGACAACAATAATATTAATAACAATAATGACTAAGATATTGATAGTAATAATAATGATAATAATCACAATTATAATAATGATAAAAGAAGTGATAATGGTAATAATTATGATAATAGCAATAATGATAACTGATAATGAATGTTACTTGTATAGCGCATGCCACTGACAAAGAGAAAATCCCTAAGCGCTTAAAGAAAAAGTGAAAAGAGATAGATCAGGATAGGAAACAAAACAGTATGCCTGGAACATGGAATATATTAGGAAAGAATAAAATAATTACTTTAAAAAATACAATTGCAATTACAAAAACCAAATTATCATTCAACTAAGCTCAAACAAGTAATCATTCATAAGCATGTTTTTAATGAGAAAAAAAAACGGTTTTACACAATCAAGAAATTTTGAAAGTACTAATCACATCTCTATTTTTAACATCGCCTTTCTGGTCACGTAAAATATGTATTCCAATTTCTATAGAATAGCGCTCCGCAAATATCGACGGATAACTTAAAATGCATTCATGTTGCCATACATTACAAGATCAAGAAATATGGAAAAAGGCCTAGCGCTACGGTACAATTTGCATCTCATTAACCCCTGGTTTGTTTTGAATTACCAACGGACTTCTAGCTCAGTGCGTGCGTGCGGTCATCACAATGGCAAAACAAGGAACTTTAATTTGCGCCTCTATTTTGGCGATTTATGAGCTGAAACTTCCCACATGAACTAATTTGTAGTTATAAATGATTGTCTGCAAAAATCCTGAAATATGATGACTGTTTTGTCGAGTTATAGCAACTTTTTGAAATGAAAACGTCTAAAAACTACGTGTCTATTTTTTTCTGACACAAGTCTACCCCTGCATAAATATTCATGAAACTTCATTTCCTTATTCGGGGGTGTATATTCCTTATTTAAACAAAGTTTCGCTGATGCGACTCCTTTCTTTGCAGAGATACTATACGTCTTTTTCACACGATATCTTGCAGCAATTTAGAGCAGCAAATTGTGTGATGCCAAATTCACGATCTGCACATACGATATGCATGAGTCAGCCGTAGTCAGCTCATTCATAGATTGCGCATGCGCATGGCCCATGGAGCACTCGGGGCACTCGCGCACAGAGCTCAGCCCTACACAGATTTCAACGCATGGGACGTGGTTGAAATATTTTTCTGTTATGTCAGCCTCGGCGATCTGACACCGAGATCCTTTTTTTTTCTGACACAACTCTATGCGGAAAATTCACCTCAAGTAAATACCATACGATTGTAGAACAATGTACAATAAAATGTTTCATGACAGTGATTTTCTTGAATCTAGCCGAAATGAGGAATTTTAGGAGAAGTTTAACAGGTAAAATTTTCTGTTTGTAACCGAAGAAATATCGCTAAAATTTAATATTTTCCGTTGGTCGAGCTTTGATTTTGCAGTATTGTTGTGAAAGATACATCTATATTTAAAAATTTTTCGAACTTTGTGTTTACAAAAAGTGATGTTTGATACATTATTTTTCAGCTTGCATTTGTAAACAACTTTACGTAAATCGTGGGAAAATGCAAGAACTGGTGAGGTCAAAGGGGGTCAACTCAATGGACAATCGCTCGCTAATTATAGGGCTAGTCTTCGACTGGAAAGTACGCCGACGGAAATAGTGACGCCTATAATTTGAAATTTGTTTTTTCAACAGAACACCACATTAAATGTGCTTTGGAAGATTTGGGGGCATTTTGAACCGATTTCAACATTCGAAATATTACACTGTGCTAATTTTGTTGTATCACCAATCATATGAATTATGCTATATAAGTGAACAAACATAAACAGAAATGAAAAATTAAACAGATTTACAAACATTTATAGAATTAATGTTTGAAATTTCTGAAAACACACTACCATTCATTTAAAATAGTTTCAGTCAAAATGTTAGTTTCATTCTATGAAACTTAACTTTTGTTATTACACAACTCATGGATATGTATATTAGAAAGTAATTGTACTCACGTTTATCATCGTCTCTCGCCGCCTGTGTGAATAAAATGATTAAAAAAGGGATGAAACTTTAATAAGAATACAGAATAAATCACCAGTACACCTTTTGATAAATAATTGAATGGGAAAGGCACCACTGGTCCTATTCTGATGTTATTATTTCCGTGTCTTGTCCATGGACCTGGGAGCCTGCAGGGGTGTTGGGATGCACCCCTGTGTTTCGTGATAACCATTTTCCATGTCGAAATATTTTGAATGAAAATACACCCCAAAAATGTGATAAACTTTTGCTTTATTAGTATGCAGTATACTGCGTACTTCAATGATAATAAGAACGATACTAATTATGATAACAATAGTGATGATAGTAGTTGTAGTATTAATGATGATGATGATGATGATGATAATAATAACTAGAACTTTAATTCGTCACTGAAGACGAATTAGGTGGTCTGTCTACCCGTTGGTAAATTATTGCTAAGATGTGATAATATTTGTGTAAGATAATATTCCTGATTATGTTGAAAATGGATGGAGACTTGCGTCAAAGAAAATCGGGCAATATATTGCATTATACACTACACATTAATACACGACAGGCAATCAGATTTTGCATAGGGTTGTACACAAACTACATTCAATTAGGCATAACACGCAAAATAAAAAAGTTTATTACATTGTTTATGATTTTATATGTTACAGTAGTCGAAGCAAATGGTAAAATATGAGGCAAAAAGAAGAAAAAAAAATTCAAAAAAAAATGGACCCACCGGGATTCGAACCTGGGTCGGCGGGATGGGAGGCAAGTGCTTTACCAATGGACCAAAAGTTTTCCAATAGAGATAACACGTAGACGAAAAACGGGATTCTCAAATGACATTTTGTACTTAAAAAAACGGGCATGATCCCGACATCTAATCAAAAATTGGAGGGCACACTTGTAAAAGCTTATAGTCTCAGCTATAACATACCAAAATTTGGAAGAAAATCGAGCAGAAACATCAGAGATACTGCTCAAAGAAGACGGGAATGTAGAATCAAGATTTGAGAAAAAGTCATGTCCCATAGAGAATACACGCAAAATGTGAAAAATTGACATGCCTCCTTTAATCGCAAAAATATGCCATGATGCCTTTGTCAAAATGAAAAATTGTGGAACTGATCTTGTAGAGAATTGTCTCAGCTACAACATATCAAAATTTGGAAGAAAATCGACAACCTATTACTGAAATATTGTCAAATGAATACAAAAATTATGACGTCATTTTTTCAAAATCGAATTTTTGAGTTCATATGCAAATGTGACGACGTTCCGATCGATTGATCCCCAAATTTTTTTCATGAATTACAATCTACAACTCATAGGCTTTCAGAAAATGTAAAAAAAATAGGGGGTCCCCAGCCTTTCTGACGAGCTATGGCGGATTCTAGATAGGCATGTTTTTACCACTTTTTACATTATATTGCCCATTGGCGCGCGCGAATTTGAAAGTTTGACGCGCGCGTGTGGCATTATGGAATGTCGAGAATGACTGTAAATAGATGGAAATTCGAGCGATCGCCAATAGGGTAAAAATGCCCGGATGTACCGTTTTTGGCGAATTCTCATTCAACTTCCGGGACCTGTGTACTTCCGGTGTATACGGATGCTAAGTTACAGTAACCGCGGTACACACTTCAGGAATTTTTCTTCAAATTAACTTATCCAATAAAAGTTAAGGTAATCGTAGAATTGTCATGGCGAGCGTTTCTCAAGACTTCAAGAATATGACCGTTCTGCAGCTGAAAGCTTTTCTGACAGAAAGAGGCATTCCATGCAACGGAAAACGCAAACTCGAATTGGAATTGCTAGTACGGAGAGCCGCTGAATGTTACAGCGTTATTGAGCCTTGCGACCGGGAGGCGTCCGGCAGAAAGCGACGACGGGTGCCCGCTGCGGACGGCTCTGTTCGAGACTTAAATGACAAAGCCGTATCTTGGAAAGCTGATTTGAGAGGTTATGCACGGCCGCCGGGTCATTCACCGACCGGTCAGATTCCGGAAGTAACTAGGTCACAAAAGCTGTCCCACATTGCATAGCAAACGCACCCCGATACCTGCATCCGGGCATTTTTACCCTATTGGCGATCGCTCGAATTGTCAAGAATAGTGTCAGAAATACAAACCATGCAAAAAAAAACGGAGTTTTTACGTTCTGTACGCGCTGCACACGCGCATAACGCGCGCGCGGACGCGCACGGACGGAAAATTTTGAAATGCTTAAAATGTCCTGAACCGTACTCTAATTTGATTAAAAAGTAATTTTGAGCATTTCTAAATTTTGACGCGCGCGTACGTGCGCGTCATGATGCGTGTGCAGATTTTGTTGACATTTTATGTTGACCCATGACCTGAAGTTAATGTGTGTCAAATATGGTTTATTTTTGATGACTCGTTATGAAGATATGATCGATAATGTGATTTCACAAAATGGCGCCTGGATGACGTCACGATGACCTGATGACCTTGAAAAAGATAGGGGCACTTGACCTTGATAGGCCTGATAACTGACGAAAATTTGAAGAAAATTGATCCAGTTGATTTTGAGAAGTCCCGGTCACAAGAAATGGGGAGAAAAATAAAAATAAAGAATAAAGAAATAAAGAAAATTCGTACGAAATTAAGAGGTGATCTGTCGATACCGACAGACCACCTAATAATAATAATAATGATAATAATGATAATAATAATAATAAGAAGAAGAAGAAGAAGAAGAAGAAGAAGAAGAAGAATGTCTCTCCTATCAAATGACTCAAAACATGGCGAAGGATATTTTACGCTTGAGTGAGCAAACGCATGCATTGTTGTGAAATAGTGCAAAATTCATTACTTACAAAATTTGTACTGGTTCTGGCTGGTATAGCAGAGATGGGAGTCTCGAAAAGGCTTAGAAATTGTCATATTCTGACAATTAAAAGGGCAACTTTGGAAAGAATATGCCTTGTTTTCTGTGTGTCCTGACATATCCCATCAAAACTTTGTGGCTGAGAAAGCCAGCTTGACCTCGCTAAAATTGATATTTCAAAACACTCAAATAAAGTAGTGTTACGCTCTAACTCACAGCCTGACAAGCACTGAGCATTGAGAGCAGAGGTTCAGCTCTTGAAAAATTCTAAAGTTGCCGCAGCTACTCCAGTCCTTGGAAATGTTCCTACGCCTCGACAGTCGCCATTCGACGGGTCGGTCTCCTTTGAAGCCTTCAAGAATCACTTTAACGGGTTAGCTAACTCCAGTGGTTGGCAGGAGGGAGAGAAGAGGTTAGGACTTCTTTCTGCACTGAAAGGGGAGGCTGCCGAACTTTGAAGAACTTTCTTTCAGCCAGCTTTTGGATTTAGTGACAGAAAGAGAGCCAGCTCATACCTCGCTCAGCTTGACTTAAGGAGACTGAAGTCTGGTGAACCACTGGCTGATTACGTAGCCGACATTAGAAATCTCACAAATATGGGCTACCCTACGGTTGACGAGAAAACGAGGGAGATCATCGCAATCCATCACTTCATCCGGGGACTGGGAGACCAACAACTATCTATGAAGGTTGGGATGAAGGAGCCCTTCTCGTTAGAAGAAGCCAGAGATATTGTGGAGATCTTCCAAAGTCTGAGGGAAGAAAACTCCTCTTCTCTATACGTGCTCAGCATGTGGGCATGGATGCTGTGGTAACCGAGTCACGACTTCGAGCAATTCAGGAACAAATCACATCTACACTGAACCAGAAAATAGACGTTATCACCAACTTCCTTTGATGAGCAACCATGGTAACATGGGGTTTGCTCACAACCCATACGGGGAGTACCCCAGTCGGGGTCGTGGTCGTGGTGGAGTCCGTGGCGGTGGTCGTGGTGCTAATCGCGGTGCTGGTCGTGGTAGCATCTATTTCAATGGGCAGGGCAATGACACCTGCTACAACTGTGGGGAGAGAGGTCACATTGCTCGTCACTGCAATCAGCCTGCCGCAAGGGGTGGCGAACCACGACAGACGGAAAACTAGAGGAGACCGGGTCCTCCGGCCAGATACCGGTCTCTTCAAATACGGAAATCATCGACATCAAGGCTTCTCAGTATCGTGACCATGAATTGCCCACTGTCTTCAATAATATATTTACAGTAAATGACGAAATTCATCATTATCCCACTAGACAAATCAATCTGTACCACTTGCCCAGAACTCGTACAGCATTAACCCAGAATACTTTTTCATTTACTGCTCCTAAATTTTGGAATTCCCTCCCTTTAAATATACGAGACAGTATAAGTTTAAGTACGCTCAAACGTAAATTGAAAAAATCACTAATTGCTTTTTATGAACATTGATCCCTCAGTGATCCTGATGACGATTGTTGTTTACCTGTGTAGCAAAATCTATAGACGAAATGAAACCTTCAAGATCTTGTCCCTTTCCCACCCTCCGGTCCTAACCCCCACCTGTCACTTTGTCCTTCTTGTTCCGTCTTTTGTAAAGTTTACTCCTTTAAATCGTTACTATTTTCCTATAACTATTTCCAGCTTTTTGTGTTTACGATATTTTTCAATGCTTTCTCTTCGATAGAAAGTGTGTTATGTCTATAATTTGTTTGCTTTCCATGGCCATGTATCTGTCTTCTTCTTTTTTCCCTTTTATTGGGCATTTTATGCATGATTGCCCAGTCTAGTTCTTTTTATGTACTGTATTCATGCTTTATCTTTTTGCAAGGGACCAGCGCTTCTACAAGCTCTGCTTCTAAGCTGGTCTCTGTTTTCATTCTCATTTTCATAAAATTAAAATTACGTAGTCTTCATCAGTTCATTGATGTTACTTTTTTTTTTCTCTCTCACAACTCAAACTTTAATGCAATTTGTTTTGCTTGTAATGATCGAAAAATGTTTATGCACTAAGTTATGTTGTCAATTATTTTGAATATTGTCAATTTCATAATACTTATTGTTATATACTTTGAAAAATGAAAATGTAATGAAATAAAATCTAAATCTAAATCTGAATCTCACAGCAACACAAATGGACTACCTGCCCATATACAGGCAACCGGTTAATGGTGTTCAGGCAAGTCTCATCTTGATTGACACAGGGGCTGCAGTGACTATAGTTTCCGAATCAATATTCAATAAGATGTGCGGTGATAATAAACCGGCTCTCCAGAAACCAGCAAATGATATTGTTCTCATAACCGCCGAGGATAACTTAATAAAGGTAAAGGGAAAATCAACTGTTCACATTGAAATCGCAAACACCATCTTTACATGGGATGTGTTTGTAGCACCAATTCATGATGATGTTGTGATCGGTTTTGATTTCTTATATCACTTTGACTGTGTGTTGGAAGCTAGGAGGGGAATGAAGATTAGCGGTGTGTGGATTGATTGCATAATAACAGGGGATCCAAGGATCGGACGCGTTACCCTTCAATCTTCAATGATTGTGCCTGCCAATTGTGAAGTAATAACAGCGAGAATTGTTAATAATGTTGTGAATCATAATCAAGATATCACTGTTGAACCCGTGTCTACCGGTCCGCAACAAAATGTTATCTTGGTTGGAGCAACATTATGTAATAATTGTAATTCTGACCAAATCAAAACTGGAGTACCATTACGCATTATGAACACTCCCGCCGAAGATATTCCTTTAAGGAAAGGACAAATTGTATAGCGATAGCGAGTGAGGTCATCGATACACGACCAATTGATAGTTTTGAAAATGGTTCATATCGATAATCAACTGTGTATCCCGAGTGAATGTGAAACCCCGAGAGGAGAAAAGGCACAGAATGCATGATGATGTTAATGTTGAAAAATTACATTCCAGTCTAAATAAACTATATGAGCAAAGCAGTGAAGGGATGTGTGATAAAGACAGAAACATACTTCATGGTTTGCTACAAAAGCATTCGGACATATTCGCAAAATCACCACACGATTTAGGCCGGACATCGGTGCTACAATATGAAATCAAAACAGGTCAGGCAAAACCTATTCGACAACCAGCTCGAAGACCACCTCGCTCTTTTGAACATGAGGAAGAGCACATCACAGATGAACAATTGAAAGCTGGAGTTATTAGGCCTTCATCATCCCCTTGGGCATCCCCTCTAGTATATGTCAAGAAGAAGGATGGGACAACTCGCCCCTGTGTCGACTATAGGAAACTAAATGCTATGACTGAATTTGATAGTTTTCCTTTACCACGCATTGACGACTGCTTGGATTGTTTGAGTGGAAGTAAGCATTTTTCTACCCTAGACTTACAATCTGGATATTGGCAGGTAGAAGCAAAAGAGAAAGATAAACCAAAAACAGCTTTTCGAACACGAGCAGGACTGTTTGAATACAATGTTATGCCTTTCGGACTTTCAAACGCCCCCGGCCCATTTGAGCGCTGTATAGAACTAGTGCTCAAAGGACTTCAGTGGAAAACGTTGCTTATTTACCTAGATGATGTGATAATTTTCAGCCCGACATTTGAGGATCACATTTCTAGACTCCATAAGGTTTCCAATCGCTTGAGTGAGACCGGGCTCAAGCTGAAGCCGAGTAAGTGTGCTTTATTTCAATCTGAAGCTTTGTATCTTGGATATATCGTCACACCAAACGGTGTGAGAGCTAACCCAGACAAAATAGCAGCAGTGGCAGAGTGGCCATCGCAAAAAAATGTGAAGGAAGTTCGATCATTTCTAGGTTTGTGCTCATACTACCTCAGGTTCATCAGAGATTTTTCTCGAATCGTACACTCAACTGCTTGCTTGAGGCTGGAGTGAAGTTTGAATGGACTGACATTTGTGAAAGTGCTTTCTTGGCGCTCAAAAGGGCACTAACAAGCGACGTCATGGCATACCACATGGATGAAGGGACTTTCATTCTAGATACGGATGCCTCAGAGTTTGGTATTGGAGCATCTCTTTCGCAAATTATGCAACGGGATTCTTCAAAGAAGTGTTTCGAGGAGCGCCCGATAGCTTTCGCAAGCAAATCTTTGACGAAGACACAGCGGCGCCATTATGTAACTCGCCGAGAACTTACTTGGACGTGACTTTGTGGTAAGAACCGACCATAGTGCTCTTAGATGGATCATGTCATTTCGAGAACCATCTGATCAAATGGCTAGGTGGTTAGAGATCTTATCACAGTTCAATTTCAAAATGGAGCATCTCGCAGGTCGCAGCCATACCAATGCCGATGCATTATCTCGCGTACCCTGCAGCCCAGAAATGTGTGAGTGCTATGATGGAAGGGATATGTTGAGTTCTCTTCCGTGTAAAGGATGTAAGCACTATGAGAAACAACATGTAGCCTGGTCTGATTTCATGAAGCTCGACGATGTAATGCCATTTGGGATTAGGAAAGTTAGCGTTAGTACATGTAGTGATGAATTAGAAAAAGAGCGGATGAATCGCTGCAGTGACGGCGCTGGGAAAAATGGCGCTGGGAAAAATGCAGAAGAATCAGAGGCAGAGAGCGTGAAATGTCTTCGACTGGCAGTAGGGTATGTACTGATAATGATAAAGATGATTATAAAATAAGGTTAATCTTTGCAGGATTTAACTGTGTTCATAATGTCTGCAAATCTCCGTTTACGAACTACATAAGATCAGTAACAACTAGGAAACAAGCCCGAACAAAGGGAGATTCTGTTAAAAGTTACTCTAATGGAACTTTAAATGTGTCCTGTGTACCTGAAAAATCCGCCAATGCCAGTCAATGCCAGTGATGATACTGGGCCGCATATTTTAGTAATATTGGGGTTTCTGCTAATAATGTTTATTCTCTTCAAAGGCAGGACAAAAATATCAGTGTAATATTACGTTGATTTTCAGAATCAGAAGAAAGACCTGGTAGAGAAAAGGTTCATGACAAAAGTCCTGTAGTAAGACACATTTGGTTGCTATGGAAACAGCTTGTGATAATTGACGGGGTACTGTTTAAGAAATGGGACGAGGGTTCATTTCGTGTACGGTTAACACTAGTAGCACCCAAATCATTGATTAACACAATATTAGAAGCTAACCATGATGCTGTAATGGCAGGTCATTTGGGCTTTAAGAAATCACTTAGTAGAATCAAACAGAATTACTATTGGTACCTTATGAAAGATACAGTTCGTAATTGCATAAAAGCTTGTCATGTATGCGGTGCTTGCAAGAGGTCTCCCAAAAGACCCTGTGCGCCCCTTAAGAATTATCAACAAAGTTGACAACAAGGTGCCCCCATGGATCGTATAACAGTCGATATATTGGGACCATTTCCCAAATGTGACCAAGGAAATAGACACGTTCTTGTAGTAGGCGATACACTCACTAAATGGAGAGAGGCTTATGCCATCCCTGACCAGTGCTCCCCAACAGTAGCACACAAAATCGTTCATGAATTCATTTCTAGATTTGGAACCCCCTTAATTTGAATTACATTCTGATCAGGGCCGCTCATTTGAAGCTTCATTGTTTCAGGAAATGTGCCGCCTCTTTGAACTTCACAAAACCAGAACTACCAGCTATAATCCACAATCAAATGGATTGATCGAAAGATTTAACCAAACGCTTGTTAATATGATTTCTGCCTTTGTTAGTAAACATCAAAGAGATTGGGATGTCAATCTCAACCTCTTAACATCTGCTTATCAGTACAATTCATGAATCCACTAGATTCTCCCTAAACTACCTCATGTTGGGAAGTGAAGTAAGGACGCCTCTTGAAATTAATCTCGGGATTAGAGCCAACCCAGATTCGTCTTGTAATGAAGAATATGTGATCAAGTTGCAACAAAACTTAGATGAGGTCTACCAAATTGCTAGAGAGCAGATTGGTAAAACTGCAGAAAAACAAAACCGAGACCATGATATTACATTTGATATTGGAGACTTAGTTTACTGTTTGGACTCCACAAAACAAAAGGGATCAAGTCCTAAACTCATTCCTGTAAAGTGGAAAGGACCATTATGTGGTAATAAGGAAATTGAATGATTTGTTATTTCAAATTCGTCAAAACAAATCTTAGCCCAAAATAATGCATCACAATAGGTTGAAAAGATACCTCAGTAATGATGTCCCTGAATGGGCCATTACATTACAGGTGCAAGTACGTTCAGGAACCCCAACATACATCTACATGTAAATCCAGACATGTGCAAACAGAAGACTGAGTCTTACAAATAGGCAGAAGTATGCCATATTTTGTTGTAATTGTATTAATGTATATGTATAATATAGTGTTAAGAATTAATTTTACATGTTATTCATTGTTAAAAGGCTTAGCTAGTTATATCTCTAAGCAATATTGTTTCTTCGTATTCCGTGTCTGTCTCAGGCCTTTTTCGCAATTCTTCCACTTTCTTTACACCTTTTCCCTATCTTTACTTTCTTGATTTCTGTTTCATTTCTGTCTTCAACTGCCTCTCATTTGGTACTTTCTTGTATGATGACATCATTTCCAGACGAAAAGATTCCCGGAGGCTGGACGGAACGAATTAACAACGATCTTAAAAACGAATTGAAAACGACTTCAAAACGAATTCATAACTGAACCAGAGCGAGTGCTGAACGAATGTCGACGATCTCTCAAGTCTAATACGAACGGCTAACGAGCTGTGTAGTAACGTAAACTAATTTCATAATCAGTAAAATAATTTTTTTTTAAACGTTGTCCCCTATTTGAAGAAAAAAATCAGTAAAGTAAATCAACCCCAAATAGGGGGATAACTATAGCTTTAATTTTTTATTTGGAGACATGTATAGGTCCGTGGTTTTATTCTCTAAAATTAGAAACTTATTCTTTCATAACAATTATAACAATATAGTAATTCAACAGGAATTTTATTAAAGTTATAAAAATCGAGAAAATGAGCAGGCAAAATTGAATTTGAAGTTTAATACTAAACCTAAAGATTTGGGGCGAAAAAAAATGAATTCATACTAAATTATACAATTTGAAGAAAAAAAAAAGGAAAAAAAAACAGGGGTACATTAATTTTCAAAAACAAATTGAAATATTTCATTTGCTTCAAGGAGCTGCTGAAAGGGAAATCACTTCAAGGTAATAAAGGTTGGTAAAAAAAAAGTTTAGAAATGCTAAAAATAGCATGTCGCATTTTGTTTTATTTTATGTTGTTGTTGTTGTTTTTCGTTTGTGATTTTGGTATGTGCATGCTTGAATAAGAGTTGGCCAAACAATATAGAGGGCGTGCACGCTTCCTACGTCCTAGAGTGCCTCTATTAGAGAGTAGCGACAACTCATGATTTGAACGCCATTTTGTTTCCACTGCTATGCAACATTTCTATTCAATTCCGATGAGCACCTGGGTGTTCTCAATAGAAAGAATTCGAACGCCATTTTGTTTCCAGAAAAGTCAGACGTCCATGTCGCTACTCTCTATGTAGTCCAGCAGATTGGTGCAGAACATCGATTGCATTGTGCACTTTTTCATAAAAACATAAAATTTGGCATGTAGGTAGAGTTTTTTATGCCGAATAATTCTGGATAAGGGGCCACCTAAAATTCGGGGCCTGGGGTCCGTGGTGCCCTTTTTTTTAAATGGCCCTCTCAGGGTCCTTCCCCTTCAAAGTTGATGTAATCGAATCTAGTTTGATATAATGAAAAATGTAATATTTCCCAGCCTCTAAAATCAGAAAAATGCTTTCGGTGCCCATTTTTCAAATAAAGGGCCATCCTATATATATATATATATATATATATCATAAAGTCACTAATTTGTTTAATATAAATAAAATGCTTCTAATCGTGATCAGTCAACATTACGTATTTGAAATCAACAAAATAGTTGCGACAGGTGCCCATTATGATAAATAAAGGCCCATAAAGCCCCCCCCCCAAAAAAAAAAAAAAAATTATCTGCAAATTAAGATTTGTAAAAAATATTTGGTTTAAATTTCAAATGGTAGACATTAATCTGGAAATCAAGGTCATATAAAAAGGCCGCTTTAAGAATCACATGGGCCCATTGATGGCTCATCAAAAACAATTCTTTCCCTCACAAGAGGGTTGCCTAATTCAACACGGGCCCCCAAAGTGTTTGAATATGCATAATTTAAAGTATAACTATTAGCAAGGCAGTATGTTCTGTAAGCAGAGGGTCACTTCATTTCATTAAGATGGCCATCATACTCAAAATGACCACTGGTCTGTTTCAAGATGTGGTTATTTGCATTAAGTTTATGCTGTGTCTTGAAGCTTATATCGTATAGGGAGAAAGTTATGGATGTTGCCACTTTTTTTGCCTAAAAATAGACACTAGCATGTTACAATGGTGTATTTTTGGTTGAGACACAATAATAATAATAATAAGCATAAATTTATATAGCGCAGCTACTATGCAAAATATATTCAGCTGCGCTGATTCAGAGCTCCCTTTCACTTAATTCTACACACAAAAAATAGATTATCTCAACCGAACAAATATGATTTTAACTTGGACTTGAAGACATTGAGGATGAAGAGCTTCGAATTTCAATTGGCAGGCTATTCCACAGTTTTGGGGCAGCAATGGCAAATGCACGGTCCCCGAGAGTGATTTTTTTTGTTTTGCCATGGGGAATTTGAAACAATAATGTATCTCTGGAACTGCGCAGACTATGACTGTGTGACTGGACTTTGAGTTGAAGTAATTCTGTTATGTAAATGGGAGCTTGACCACTCAAGGATTTATACACAATTAACAAAATTCTGAATGAAATTCTTTGACGAACTGGCAACCAATGGAGCTCTCTCAGAAGAGGTGCAGTTGAAGTAAATTTTGATTGATGGTAGACAAGTCTTGCATGCATTCTGGACTCTTTGTAACCAAGATATAAGAGAATCAGGCATTCCGAACAACAATCCATTACAGTAGTCGAGCTTACTTGTAATGGGAGCCAATCTAATGAAACCAAGGAAAGGTATATCTTATAATGCTGAATAATTTGAATAGTGTCGAATTTCATCTCCAAGACTGCCATCAAATTGAAAAATACTGCATAAGTGTTGACATGTAATTTGCATCTGATAATTTTGCATTGAGGCATAAAGCACCAAAATGGAAAAGGGTTAATATGCTAAAGAATTATGTATTCAGGCTCTCTTTCCTTTCCAATCGTAATGGCAAGTTACTCTGAAAGAAAGCAGAAATATCAGAGAAGCAGATTATTAAAAGTTTGAACGAAATCGGACAAGCAATATGAAAGTTGCACTAGCGTAGCTGACGGGGGGGGGGCAGGGGGCAGAGTGCCCCCCCCCCTGAACTGTCCCCTTTTCCCCCACCTTTCCCCCCCCTTCCGATTTTTTCTTTTTTTTTTTTTTGCTTGTCAGAGGATTATGGAGGAAAACATGTGATAACCCTTCCCCCCCCCCTCCCCCCCCCCCCCCCCCCCCCCCCCCCCCCCCACTGATCGACTTTTTTGAGGCTGGCGAGAAAAATAAATGTGGCCATCCCCTCCCCCCCCCCTCCACCCCCCCCCACCCTATTACGAGTTACATAATTGCTTGTCCAATTTCGTTCAAACTTTTAACAATCTGCTTCTCTGATATTTCTGCTTTCTTTCAGAGTAACTTGCCATTACGATTGGATGTCCCTTTAAAGAAAGAGAGCCTGAATACATAATTCTTTAGCATATTAACAATTTTCCAATTTGGGGCTTTATGCCTCAATGCAAAATTATCAGATGCAAATTGCATTTGCATTTCAAATTGGCCGAACCGGTAATGTCACTGTGATGTAGCGGCCGACAACTCACTCATTTTGTTCCAACACAGAGAAAGACTAAAATGTCAATTTTTCAAAAAATATTACTAAAATATTTATTTCAGTATCGCCCTGAGGGAAAAGGGGCTTATAATAAAAAAATGGAAAATTAATGACGGTGTACTACAAAAATTTAGAATTGACCGGGAAAATTTAGAATCTCTCAAGGAAAAAATGAGGAAAACGGTAAGCTTTCCTATGCTTTCAGTTTCAGTTCAGTATCAGTTTAATTTTATATTTCATTTAAATCACACAATTGCAACATGAACAATGACCGTTTTTTATTACAATAATATAAGAACATATCTTCAATACTTTCAACAAAAGAAGAAGAAAAAAAAATGCAAGTAAACATACAAAGACACAGATCAATATTTCCATCATTTTAAAGTTGGGATAAGACAAACTAGTTTGGCGTGAATAGTGAAATATGAGGGAATCTAGCAAGAAGCTAGGCTTGTAATACTATAGATTCCTTTAAGAATAAAAACAGTCCTTTGAGATTATAACATGCATGTATATGAGAGATGGTCTTAACAAAACATTTAAAAAAGAAATAGAATGGGGGATACGAGGAATACAGTACATTACTGGGGAGCTGTAGGATGGATTGCGTAAGTATTTAAGAGGGATATTTTGAATTTGCGTTAAATGTACACGAGTGGAAGAGTGGGGTTGCGTGGGTACGAAAAGATGTATTATTGATTATTCTAATAGCCCGTTTTTGTACAAGTAGAAGTTGATTGATAAGGGATTTACCACTATTCCCCCATGCAAGAATTCCATGGTTTTAAGTATGATAGGATTAGTGTAGAATATAAAGAGAGTAAGACATGAGCAGGAAATGAAGCTTTACGCAGAAGTTTTAAGAAAAAAAAAAAGGAATGTAGGCTTCATACCGATTAGTTTTGAATGCCCCCAAATAGGAAACATATTCCTCGAAAAGAGGAATGGGAAACTGTCATAGCTGCCTACATTCCTCTCCTTTTCTCAATCTCTTAAATCTGACTAAATGAATTTACACCGTTTTGATAATTTCGGTCATTTTGGCCACTTTGACCCAAATTGACCATCAGCAAGATTTCTATAATTACTTCAATACCTGAATTACGGACGATTGATGGAAAAAGTACAATGAAAAAGCAGTTACACGCAATTTAATAACCCAATATCCTAATAGAGGTTATAACAAAAATTCAATAAACACTAGCCATATCTGCTAAACTTCCACAGCAAAATTCAGAATCTCTCAAGGAAAAATGAGGAATACGGTATGCTTTCCTATGCTTTCAGTTTCAGTTCAGTATCAGTTTATTTTATATTTCAAATCACAAAACTGCAACATGAACAATGACCGT